>PISX010035611.1:0-12731 GCA_004024625.1 Mellivora capensis | reverse complement strand
TCATATGGTTTCACTTATTTGTGGAGCATAACAAATAACATGGAGGACATGGGGAGATGGAGAGGAGAAGGGAGTTGAGGGAAATTGGGGGGGAGATGAACCATGAGAGACTATGGACTCTGAAAAACAACCTGAGGGTTTTGAAGGGGTGGGGGGTGGGAGGTTGGGGGAGCCTGGTGGTGGGTATTGTGGAGGGCACGCACTGCATGGAGCACTGGGTGTGGTGTAAAACTATGAACTCTGTTACGCTGAAAAGAAATAAAAAATAAATAAATAAAAATTTAAAAAAAAAAAAGAATACATCTAAACAAATAATATGCTAATAGAAGTCAGTGGCCAAAAGAAAAACACAGGGTCCAGAAGGCAAACCTAGAAGCATGTGCCCAGGACTAGCCAGGAGAATAAAAATGGCTCAGGCAGAATTCTAATATTCTAGACCTTGAAGAAATGTTTATTATCTGCTTAGGATTTGAAGAAATTCAATTCCAGTATGAACCAACTGAAATGAACTCCAAGACCATTGATCTGCCTGTTCCCCAAGCAAACTTTCCATTGTTCAATTTCCCAGCTACCTTGTAATAAAGAATGAAAGTGCCTTGCATTGAAGCAGAAGGTCATCCCGTTCCTACAACGTATACCATTCCATGGTATACAAATAAGTTACCATTCTGGTTCATCCATTTAGTCCCCTACTAATGTGGTTTTTAGCTTTGCAGGTGGGGTGTGGGGGAGGGCCATCATAAAAGTCCAGTGTCTATAACTTCAAGACTGAGGTTCACCATTTGTTAGGTCTCTAATGTGACCAGTTAGGTGCCCCTCCCTAGATTGCAGGCCACCTGTTTTCCTCTTAAAAACACCAGCAGTGTTCTCACCTATAAAATACAATGAGCAAGTTTAGTAGGTGGCCATTACCTAATAAACGTAACAAAAGCTATGGCATTTTTTATACCAGAAATATCTAGTTATAAAATATAATGGGGAAAAAATACCTTTCTCAGTGGCAAAAAAAAAAAAAGAAAGAAAGAAAAGTTTACCATTTCTATGAAGAAAATAACAGAATTTAACCAAAGGACCTAAAAGATGTTATTAGAGAAAGACAACATCCCTGAATGGAAAGACTTGATATTGTAATGAAGTCTCAGTAAAACTATCTGTATATTTAATATAATTTCTATCAAACTTTTAAAATATCTTTTGGAGAACCTGACAATACAATTCTGATCTTCCTCGGAAAGAATAAACTAAAAATCTACTCAAGAGAAATCTAAAAAGTATTAATAAAGGATGGCTGGCCCTCCCAGTTAATAAAGATAAAGCAATTAACCAGTATAGCACCAGTGCAGAAATAGGAAAAAATAATAACTGAAATAACACAAAGTCAAGACACATCAAACCTTCGACAAAGATGGGATTTCAGATTAATGGAAAATAATGGCTATAACAAATGGCACTGGGATAGCTAGCTATCAATTTTTGGAAAGGTAATATAGTTAAATCAATATTTCAAAACCTAAATCTAAATAAAATTTAAATGAACCAATGGTTTAAATGGAACCATAAAAGTATCCGAAGAAAATTAGTTTCTTTTTCTATTTTACTGATGCAAAAACATTTAGCATGTTACACTTTTAACAAAACTTCAAGGGTATAATTCAATATTGCAGACTATAGGTATGATAGACATCTTGAGTTTATTCATCTTGCTTAACAGAAACTTTATGCTTGTTGATTAATAACTCTTTTTTTCCTTTACTTGTAGCCCCTTACAACCACCATTTTACACTTCAATTCTATGAACTTGGCTATTTTAGATACCTTATATAAGTAGAATCATGCAGCGTTTATCTTTCTATGAGTGGCTCATTTCACCTAGCATAACGTCCTCAAGGTTCATCCATGTTGTTGTGTGTTACAGAATGTCCTTTAATGTTGAATAGTATTCTATTGTATGTATGTACCATATTTTCTTTATCCACTCATCTGTCAATGCACATTTCAGTTGTTTACACATTTTGGCTATTGGGCGTAAAACTACAATGAACATATAATGCAATCTCTTCAAGATTCTGATTGCAATTCTTCTGGATAAATACCCAGAAATGAGATTGCTGGACCACTCATGAACCTCCACATTGTTACCCATGGTACTGCACCATTTTGCATTTCCACCAACAGTGTGCAAGGTTTTCAATTTTTGCATATCATGTCCAACATTTGTTATCTTTTGTTTTTTTGGTAATAGCTATCTGGACAGATATGAAGTGATATCTCATTGTGGTTTTGATTTGTATTTCCCTGAAATGGTTAGTGACATTGAGCATTTTTTCATACAGCCATTAGTCACTTCTGCATTTTCTTTGGAGAAATGTGTCTATTCAAGTCTTTACCCTATTTCTTTAACTGGGCTTTTAGGATTTTTGCTATTGAAGTGTAGGAGTTCCTTGCATATTTTGGATATTAAGCCCTTATCAGATATATGGTTTGTACATATTTTCGCCCATTCCATAACGTGCCTTTACCCTCTGTTTTTTCCTTCCTTGCTATACAGCAGCTTTTTGGTTTGATTTAGTCCCACTTGCTTATCTGTGTTATTGTTGCCTATGCTGTCAGTTTCATATCCATTAAATCATTGCCACAACCGACATCATTAACTTTTTTTCCTGTTTTCTTCTGGGAGTTTTACAATTTCAGTCTCAAGTCTTTTAGCAATTTTGAGTTGATTTTGTGTATGGTGTAAGATAAGAGCACAATTCATTCCTTTCATGTGGATACCCAGTTTTTCCAGCACCATTTGTTGAATAGACTGTCCTTTCCCCTGTGTATTCTGGCACCCTTGTCAAAGTTAAGTTGACCACATACACGTGGATTTATTTCTGAGCCGTCAATTCTGTTCCACTGGTCTGTATGTCTCTCTTTCTACCAGTACCGTACTGTTTTGGCTAGTTACTACATTGTAACATATAGAGCAAGATATTTCACAATGTATTTTGAAATCAGGTGTGATGCCTCCAGCTTTATTCTTCTTCCCCAGGATTTGTTTGACTATCCATGATCTTCTGTGGTTTAATGTAAATTATAAAATTCTTTTTTCTATTTCTGTAAAGAATGTCATTGGGACTTTGATAGGGATTTCATTGAGTCTGTAGATCACTTTAGGTAGTATGGACATTTTGACAATCATAAGTCTTCCAATCCCTAAATACAGGATGTCTTTCCATTTGCTTGTGCCTTCTTTAATTTCTTAAAAAATTTGGTGCAGTTTTCAGTATACACATCTATCATCCTAATTAATTCCTAAATATTTTTAAGAATTACTCCTAAGTTTTTTTGGTATTATTGTAAATGGGATTGTTTTCTAATTTCTTTTTCAGATAGTTCATTGTTAGTATACAGACATGCAACTGATCTTCACATGTTGGTTTTGTATCTTGCATCTTTGCTAAGTTTATTAGTTCTAAAAGTTTTTTGGTAGAATCTTTAGGGTTTTCTACATATAAAATTATGTTCTCTGCAAACAGACAATTTTACTTCTTCCTTTCTGATTTGGGTAATTTTCTTTTTCCTTGTCCAATTATTCTGGCTATAACTATGGACTATTGTTATTAAGTTGAATAAAAGTGATGAAATTTTGCCTTGTTCTTAATACTAGAAGAAAATCTTTCAGTTTTCACCACTGAGTATGATGTCAGCTGTAACTTTTTCACACATACCCTTACTTTGTTAAGGTATTTTTCCTTCTATTTCTAGTTTGTTTAAAGTTTATATCATGAAAAATGTTGAATTTTGACAAATGCCTTTCTGTGTCTTTTGAAATAGTCATGTGGTATTTTTTTAGAAAGTGAGCGAAAAAGTAAAAGCTGGAGGGAGGGGCAGGAAGGGGGAGGAGAAACAGACTCCCCACTGAGCAGGGAGCCCAATGCAGGCTCTATCCCAGGACCCTGGGGTCTTGACCTGAGCAGAAGGCAGACACTTAATCTACTGAGCCATCCAGGTACCTCGAGATGGTCATGTGATTTTTATCCTTTAGTCTATTAATGTTGTATATCACATTGTTTGATTTTCATTAGTTGAAACATCCTTGGTCCCAGAGATAAAAATCCCACTTGGTCATGGTGTATTCTCTCTTTAATGTGCTACTGGATTCAGTTTTCTAGCCTTTTGTTGAGATTTTGCATCTATATTCATCAAGAATATTGGCCTGTGGAGACAAACCATAAGCAACTCTTAATCTCAGGAAATAAATTGAGGGTTGCTGGGGGCTGTGGGAGGAGGATATGGTGGCTGGGTTATAGATATTGGAGTGGGTATGTGCTATGATGAGTGCTGTGAATTGTGTAAGACTGATGATTCACAGACATGTACCCCTGAAGCAAATAATACATTATATGTTAATTTAAAAAATTAAAAATTAAAAAGTCAAAAATTAAAAATTAAAAAATTGTAAAAGGATATTGGCCTGTGTTATTTCATGATCTCCTTGTCTGATTGGGTATCAGAAGTAATAATAGTCTTATGAGTTTGGGAGTGTTCCCTCTTCTTTAATTTTTTTGGAAGATTTTCGGAAGGATTGTTGTTAATTCTTCCTTAAATCTTTAGAAGAAATCATTGGGTCTAGGCTTTTCTATGTTGAGAGGCTTTGATTACTGATTTAATCTCCATACTAGTCATAGGGTTGCTCAGACTTTCTATTTTTTCATGATTTGATATTGGTAGTTTGTATGTTTCTAGGAATTTATCCATTTCTCCTAGATTATCCATTTTATTGTCATTTAATTGTTCATTTAGTCTCATGATTTCTGTAACAAAATTTGTAATATCTCTCCTTTCATTTTTTTTACTTTTTTTAAATTTCTGTGATGAAATTTGTAACATCTTTTCTTTCATTTCTGATTTTATTTGAGTCTTTCTTTCTTAGTCTAAGGGTTTCTCAATTTTGTGTCTTTTTAAAAAATCTTTTTAAAAAACCAACTCTTAAGTTTAATTGATTTTTCCTGATTGTTTCTCCATTTTCTATTTATTTTTGCTCTAACTTTTGTTATTTCCTTCCTTGTATTAACTTTGGTCTTAGTTTATTCCTCTCTTTCTAGCTCTTTGAAGTGTTAAGTTAGGTTATTATCTGAGGTCTTTCTCCCTTTTTTATAGTTTTTATTGCTATGAACTGTCCTCTTACTACTGCCTTTTTTTTTTTTTAGGCCATAAATTTTGGAATGTTGTGTTTTCATTTTCATGTCTCAAGGTATTTTCTAATTTCATTTATTTCTTCTTTGATTCAATAGTTAATCAAGAGTGTGTTTTGGCTTCTACATATTTGTGAATTTTCCAGTTTTTCTTCTGCTATTGATTTCTAGTTCCATTTTGGTCAGAAAAGATACTTGGTAAAATTTCAGTCTTCTTAATCTTGTTAGAGCTTCTTTTTTTGGACTTCTGGGGAAGATGGCAGAGTAGGAGAATCCTAAGCTCACTTCCTTTCATGGATACAACTAGATAACACCCACATCAGAGTAAATAACCTAAAAAAAAAAAAAAAATCCAAAAACTGGCAGAACAGACTCCACAGCTAAATGTAAATAAAAAGCCACATTGAAGAGGGTAAGAAGGGCAGAGATGCATTCAAAGCTAAACAGACTTCTAAGACTGTCCATGAGAGAGACCAACACTGTGGATGTGGAGAGAGGAAAGAAACAGACATTCACACCAGGCACTCTGAGCACAGGGGAACCCATATAGAAAGGACAAATCCCTATAACATTGGCTTTATAAATCAGAAGGGCCTAATTTTGCAAGGTCTTACAATCCATGAAGCATAACACCTGGAACTTTAAAAATCAGCAGACTTGGCTTGAATCAGGAGGACAACAGGAGACTGAGTCCTCACCCTTTGAGAGAGCACAACAAACAGTCCCACTGAGATATAGCATAGAAGCAGCACTTTGAAAAATGCCTGGGGTACAGTGAAGATTTATTTACTAATCTCAGAACAAGTGATAGAGGGGAAGGGATCATTGGGAGACTTCTCCAAGAACAAAAGAAGTGGCAGGGACTATTTTCCTCTCTGACCCCCCAGCCTAGATATATAGTCACCAGTGGGAAACAGTGCAATACCAAAACTCTCCATTTAATTTGATAATATCACACCCTGCCCCTGTACATTTCTGTAGATCTGTTCCCTCCAAACCGGCCAGCCTCAGCAGTTTTTGGTAGCTGCAGGTCACCTCCCACAAGGTACTGGAATGGACCTTGCTGGTACTGGGCACCCCACACCTGTATTCTGTGGACCTGCTCCTCCAATACACCATTGGCCAGAGCCCATCCAAAGTGGTGCCACAAGCTGGAAAATGTGCAAGCAGCACCAAGACAGGCCAGCACCACTGGAAAACAACTCATGCCCCAGGGAGATAGAAACATAGTGACACACACCAGTCCAACATGCCTGAGCAATGGGTTGGGGACAAACATCTGATCTGACTGCAGGCCCTGACCACCAATGAAAGTTTCTCAGGAGACAACACTGGGAAAGCACCCTGCAGTTATGTGCTTCTCTATCTCTGGCAAATGCCTTCTCTGACTCAACTCAAGCCCAAGGCAGCCCGAGACTAGCCCACTAACAACACAGGGACCAAGCCCTTCCTACAACATGCAAAGAGAGCCATTGTAGATGACTGGACTGACAAGGCAAACATACTTCAGCTACAGCAATAGGGTGCATGCAACACACACAGGAGATACCCTTGAAGCACCAGGTTCTGGTGAACAAGGACATTGTGCTATTGAACACCACAGGACCTCTTCTTCATAACACCATTTCAAGAGCAGAAGTCTTAGGTAAATTTCTAAACACACAGAAACAGGCAAAGAGAGGTAGACAAAATGAGTAAATAAAGAAATATGAACCAAATGAAAGAACAGGACTAATCATAACAAGAGAGATAAATGAAATGAAGATAAGCAATATGCTCAATTGAGAATTTAAAATAATGGTCATAAAGATTCTCCCTGAACTTGCAAAAAGAGTGAATGACCTCTCTGAGACCCTTAACATAAGATAGAAAATTTTAAAAAGAACCAATAGTCATTTTATGAACCAAGAACTCAACAGCTAAAATTAAAAATATGCTAGCTGGAATAAATAGTAGACTATAGGAAGATGAAGAATGGGTCAGTGACCTGGAGAACAGAGTAATGGAAAGCAACCATGCTAAACATGAAAAAGAAAAAAATATTTAAAAATGAAAATAGTTTAGGGAAATCAGCATTGTCATCAAGCATAATAACATTTGCATGTTATAGGGATCCTAAATATAGAGTATCCTAAATATAGAAGAGGAAAAAAGGGACAGAAAAATTTATTGAGAAAATAATAGCTAAAACCTTCCCAAATCTGGAGAAGAGATCAGAAATCCAGATCCAGAAGGCACAGGGAGCCTCCAACACAACCAACACTAGAAGGTCTATACCAAGACACATAGTAATTAAAATGGCAAAAAGTAGTTATCAGGGGCACCTGGGTGGCTCAGTTGGTTAAGCAACTGCCTTCGGCCCAGGTCATGATCCCGGAGTCCTGGGATCGAGTCCCATATCGGGCTCCCAGCTCCATGGGGAGCCTGCTTCTCCCTCTGACTTCCCCTCTCATGCTCTCTCACTCTGTCTCTCTCTCTCTCAAATAAATAAATAAAATCTTTAAAAAAAAAAAAAAGTAGTTATCAAGAGAGAATTTTAAAAGCAACAAGAGCCAAGGAAACAGTTACATACAAGGGAAACCCCATAAAGCTATCAGCTAAATTTTCAGCAGAAACTTTGTAGGCCAGAAGAAAGTCCCATGATATATACAAAATGGGTGGAGGGGGTGGGGGGGAAGTGGGGGGAAGTGGAGGGGGCCAGCAGCCAAGAATACTCCATCCAGCAAGGCTATTATTCAGAATAGAATGAGAGATAAAGGGTTCCCCAGACAAACAAAGTTAAGAGAATTCATGACCACTAAATCAGCCTATAAGAAATGTTAAAGGGGGTTTTAACCTTTAACCTCCCCCTTTGAGTGGGAAGAAAAGACCATAAGTAGGAGTAAGAAAAGCACAAAAGTAGTAAAATTAAGTATATCTATAAAAACCAGTCAAAGAATAAACAAAATAAAAGGATGTAAAGTATGATACCATATACCTAAAATATGGGAGGGAGAGAAGTAAAGAATGTGGTCAAACTTCAGCAACCATCAAATGAATATAGATTACTATACACATATGATATTATATGTAAACCCAATAGTAACCACAAATTTTTAAAAGTCATTGATATGCAAAAAACAAAGAGAAAGGAATCAAAGTATATCACTAAAGAAAGACAGCACACTGTGAGAAAAGAGAGCAAGAGAAAAAAGGAACTAAGAAAAACATAAACAACCACAAAACAAGTAACAAAATGGCAATAAGTACATACCTATCAATAATTACTTTGAGTGTAAATGAACTACACACTACAATCAAAAGACATAGGGTGATGGAATGGATAAAAAACAAGACCCATCTATACGCTGCCTATTGGAGACTCATTTCAGACCTAAGACACATGTAGATTGAAAGTGAAGGATGGGAAAGCATTTATCATGCAAGTGGAAGTAAAAAGATATAAGTATTGCTACCCTGTAGCAATCAGACAAAATAGAATTTGATAGAAAAGACTATAATAAGAGACAAAGAAAGACACTGTAAAATCATAAAAAGAGCAACCCAACAAGAAAACATAACAATTGTAAATATTTACATACCCAAAATGGGAGCACTCAAATACATAAAGCAGCTAATAAAAACATAAAGAAAGTCATCTATAGTAGTACAATAATTATAGGGGACTTTAATACCCCACTTACATTAATGGACAGATCATCTAAACAGAAAATCAGCAAGGAAACAATATTTATGAATGGCACATTAGACCAGATGGATCTAACAGATATATTCAGAACATTCCAACCTAAGACAGAAGAATATGCATTCTTTTCAAGTGCACATGGAACATTCTCCAAAATAGAAAACATGTTAAGTCACAAAACAAGACCCAACACATTAAAAAAGACTGAAGTCATACCAGGTATCTTTTCTGACCACAATACTATGAAACTAGAGTGTCAACCACAAGGAAAATCTGGAAAGAACATACAGAGATGGAGGTTAAATCACATGCTACTAAACAAGGAATGGGTCAACCAAGAAACCAAAGAGGAAATTTTAAAATACATAAAGACAAATTAAAATGAACACTACAGTCCAAAAATCTTTGGGATGCAGCAAAAGCTGTTGTAAGAGGGAAGTTTAGGCAATAAACTACTTCTTTGCCCACTTTAAAAGGCAAGAAAAATCTCAAATAAACAACCTAATCTTTATACCCACTGGAGCTAGTAAAAGAAGAACAAACAAACCCCAAACCAGCAGATGGAAGGAAATGACAAAGATTAGATCAAAAATAAGTGAAATACAAACTAAAAAAATTGATAGAACAAATCAATGAAACCAGGAGCTTGTTCTTTGACAAGATCAACAGAATGGATAAACCTCTAGCCAGATTCATCAAGTAAAAGAGAAGACTCAAATAAACAAAAGAAGAGACAAAAGAGGGGAAATAACAACTAATACCACAGAAATACAAAGAATTATAAGAGAATATCATGAAAAATTATATGTCAACAAATAGGACAACCTAAAAGCTTATAACCTCCTTAAACTGAATCAGGAAGAAATAGAAAATTCAAAGAGACTGATTACCAGCAATGAAATTGAATTGGTAAACAAAAAACTCTCAAGAAACAAAAGTCTAGGACTAGATGGCTTCACAGATTAATTCTATCAAATATTTAAAGAAGAGTTAATACCTATTCTTTTCAAACTATTCCAAAAAATAGAAGAGGAAGGAAAGCTTCCAAATTTACTCTCTGGAGCCAATATTACCTTGATACCAAAACCAGATAAAGATATTACAAAAAAGAGAGAGAAAGAGAGAAGAGAGAACTAGATCCAATATCTCTGAAGAACACACATGCAAAAATCCTCAACAAAATATTAACAAATGAAATCCAACAATATATTAAAAGAATTATTCACCACAATCAAATGGGGTTTATTCCTGGGATACAAGAGTGGTTCAACATTCACAAATGAATCAATGTGATACATCACATCAAGAGAAAGGATTAAAACCATATGATCATTTCAATAGATGCAGAAAAAAATATTTGACAACGTATAACATCCATTCATGATAAAAGCCCTCAACAAAGTAGGTAGGTTTAGGGGAACATACCTCAACATAATAAAGGCCATATATGAACAACTCACAGCTAGCATCACCCTCAATGGGGGAAGAGTGAGAGCTTTTCCATTAATCAGGAAAAAGACAAGGATGTCCTCTCCTGCCACTTTTATTCAACATAGTACTGGCAGTCCTAGTCACTAGCAATCAAACAAGAAAAAAAAATAATAACAGGCATCCAAACTGTTAAGGAAGAAGTAAAACTTCTACTATTTGTAGATGACATGATACTATATACTGAAAACTCTAAAGACTTCACCAAAAAACTATTAGAACTGATAAATGAATTCAGTAAGGTCACAGGATACAAAATCAATATAGAGAAACCTGTTGCATTTCTTACACACTAATAAGGAAGTAGCAAAAAGAGAAATAAAGAAAATAATCCCATTTACAATTGCACCAAAAATAATAAAATGCCTGGGAATAAACTAACCAAGGAGGTGAAAGACTTGTACTATGAACACCATAAAACAATGATGAAAGAAATTGAAGATGACACAAACAAATGGGAAGATATGCCATGCTCATAGAATGGAAGAAAAAATATTGTTAAAATATCTTTACTACCCAAAGCAATCTAAAGATTTGATGCAATACTTATCAAAATACCAACAGCATTTTTCACAGAACTAGAACAAATAATGCAAAAATTTGTATGGAGTCACAAAAGACCCCAATTAGCCAAAGCACTTGAAAAAGAACAAAACTGGAGGTATCACAATCTCAGATTTAAGGATTTACTACAAAGCTGTAGTAGTCAAAACAGTACGGTACTGGCACAAAATAGACACATAAGTCAATGAAACAGAATAGAGAGCTCAGAAATAAACCCATGCTTTTATAGTGAATTAATCCAGAACAAAGGAGGTAAGAATATACAACAGAAAAGAGACAATCTCTTCAAAAAATGGTGTTAAGAAACTGGAGAGCAACACACAAAAGAATGAATCTGGACCACTTTCTTCCACCATACACAAAAATAAACTCTAAACTCAGAAATGAATTAAGGACCTAAATAAGAGAGCACAGACAAGATGGCGGGGAACTAGGAGGATGCTCTGGTTCAACCTGTCCCCTAAAGTGAGCTGATTACCTACCAAGGAACTCCGATCACTCATGAAATCAGCCTGAGATCAAAATTCTACTCGTCAGGATCTCTACGGGGGCAGAAGACGCCAGTGGGATGTCAGGATCTCTAGGGGGGCAGAAGACGCCAGAGGGCAGGTAAAGCCGAGCGGGAATACCAGACTGGTATCGGAAGATAAACAAAAGGGGGAGGGAGCCACCAGAGGAGACGCATTGGGAAGTAATACCCCAATACGAGAGTCCCCTAAGACTGGGGACCAGCATTAACTTGAAGACTGATAAAAAGCACTCAAAAAGAGAAAAGATTGTAGGGTGAAATTGTGGGATTTGGAACTGTTAGGGACAGGGGCTTAAGTCCCCCATGGAGGGCAGACAGTCCTGGCGCTGAGCCAGAGAGCCTGGTCGCTGAGCTGCGAGGAGACCTCCTAAGGGCGTTTGGCGTGTGGCAGGGGCTGGGACCCTCCCGGAGCAGAAACAGACTTTTGCAGTCCCCACGTGTGCACCGCGCGGCGCTAGCAGAGCCTGAGATGCGCTCCACCCCCTCCCCTGAGAGAGGCACGCGGGCACCAGCGGGGGCTCTAGGACCCAGAAAGTCGGATCAGCTCGAGCCAGCGGGAAAATCTCTGTGTGCCTTCCCCGCTTGGAACCTCTCTGGGGGTCTGGAGCTGCCCAGACAGCTGCCGCTTTTGGTTTTGAGTACAAGCAGGACACACAGGTGTCCCCAGAGATCGTGGCTGGGAACCTGCTCCGCAGCACCCAGAGGGGAACGGACTGGGGCTTCTCTCTGGGAGGGAGGTCTGGGTGCAGTTTGCTTTCCTCTAAACCTCCAAGAACCATCCGGAGCTGCCAAAGGGGGAGAGAAAACAAAGGAACAGACATAAAAACCTCCAGAGAACAAAAGCCTAAAGGCCCGGTTTCCTCAGAGCCCACCCCCTGGAGGGGGGGCGGGAGGACTTAACTCAGGAAACACCGCCTGAAAACCCACGCGGCAGGCCCCTCCCCCAGAAAGCCAACCCCCCAAGAAGACAACAATCACTACTACTTCATAGATAAGTTTAAATCTAAATTCGTTCCCATTATTCTGGTTCATTTAAAAAAAAAATTTTAATCTTTTTTATTTTGTTAAATAGATTTCTTTAGCCTATTAACCATCACAGTGAGACATCCAGTACATCAAATTCCATAATAACCTTCTAACCTGAACTTTTTGATGCATATACCCATGTTTTTCTTTTGCTTTTCTATTTTTTATATATTTTTTTAAATTTCACTTTAGTTTAGATCATTCTTTTCTTTACTTTTATTTGCTAATACTCATATAGAGTTAAAATTCAAGGTTATCCCCT
>PISX010035610.1:0-12726 GCA_004024625.1 Mellivora capensis | reverse complement strand
GAATGGATAAGGAAGATGTGGTCCATATACACTATGGAGTATTATGCCTCCATCAGAAAGGATGAATACCCAACTTTTGTAGCAACATGGATGGTACTGGAAGAGATTATGCTGAGTGAAATAAGTCAAGCAGAGAGAGTCAATTATCATATGGTTTCACTTATTTGCAGAGCATAACAAATAACACGGAGGACATGGGGAGATGGAGAGGAGAAGGGAGGTGAGGGGAATTGGAGGGGGAGATGAACCATGAGAGACTATGGACTCTGAAAAACAACCTGAGGGTTTTGAAGGGGCGGGGGGTGGGAAGTTGGGGGAGCCAGGTGGTGGGTATTATGGAGGGCACGCATTGCATGGAGCACTGGGTGTGGTGCAAAAACTATGAATTCTGTTACGCTGAAAAGAAATTTTAAAAAGTGAAGATTAAACTTGGTTTAGTTCATATCCAGGTACATAAGATAAAATCAGATGACCCTAGGCTTGGTCAATTTACAGCATCCCCACTGTTATGTATAATGTGAACCAAAATTTGATGTTCTTTCTCTATTAAGAGTTCCTTTGTTCCAGCTACATATCTTTAGTCCCTATAGCCTATTCTGTCTCATCCCACCATACCACAAACTCACTCCCAGACTATATTATATATACCATGGTTCCAGGGACCTAGTAACCATGTTAGGATCTGCCATGGTCATGAGTGGGTTCCTAGAGAGACAGCAAAGGGGATTTTGCTGCTGATAATCAAATGCTGTCAGGATTTGAGACTCTTGAACAAGAAGCAAGCAAAAGCCCTCCTTCCCAAACCCATTTTCCCTCAGGTATGTCTTCTGTAGTGCTTTTAACTGGGTAGCCTCCAGTAAAGTATGTCCCAACCCCAGAACCTATGAATATTACCTGTACAGCAGAAGAGTGAGCACTACCTTATGTAGTAACAGATGAGATGAGGCAATTGTCTGGGATCATCTGTGTGGGTTCTATATACCTTCACAAGTGTCCTTAGAAGAAAGTGGCAAAGGGAAATAAGGCAGAGAAGAGGATAGGGACACATAGAGGAGGCGATGTGAAGACAGAGTTTGGAATGATGTAGCTAGGAGCCAGGAAACCCCCAGGGATGCCCACAGCCAGGGGAAGCTACAAAAGGCAAGGCAGAGATTCTTGCCTAGAGCCTTCAGAGCAAGTGAGGCCCTGCTGAGACCTCGATTTCAGATTTCTGGTCTCTAGAATACATTTTTTTAGTATTAAACCATCCAGTTTATGGTAATTTGTTCCAGCAGCCCTACAAAACTAATGTATTTATGATGATCTGGGAATAGGCATGCCAGCTGCTTATTAATAATAAAAATAACAACCACAGTATTAAGAATATTTGGTGAATATCCACTCTATGCCAAGCACTGTACTAAGGGCTTTACCACATTATTGATCCATTGCACAACCTCAAAAGACAGGCGTCACTATCACACACAATTTGCAGGTGAGGAAGGTGAAACTTGGGAGTTACAGGGCTAGTAAGAGGGAATATGAGATTGGACCCAGGATCTGTTGGACACTTTCTTGTTGGCAGTCATCAGTACCTCTGGAATTACTCCAAGGACAGCCCATTTCTTTGGGAAGGAGAGTCAGGGAAATGAGAACAGAGCAGAGGGGCACCAGCACTGAGCAGAGAGGCCCAGCATTCCCAGGGGCACACTAGCAGCTGCCTGGGGGTGCACAGGCCACTCTCAAACCAGACAGGGCAGGGCAGGGCTTGGCAGGACTGTGTGGAAAAGGGGAGGGAGAGCTGGGGTTCAGAGGTTCTCTTGGTCACTGTTCAGAGCCAAAGACTGTTTTCATGGTGGTTCTCACTTCCTGAGCTTCTGCCTAGACTGACCAGGCAACCAGGAAGCACATATTTCACACAGGATGTTTCAGCCTGTGTTGGGGAGCCCTCTGTCCTCTTGGACAGTCTAAAGAGAGTCTGCCCAGATCCTGGAGAAGTCCCAGTTAGGGCTTGCTTAGGGAGTCATTGCCATTCATGTCGCCTAAAGGGATTTTGAAGCAATTTCCAGTCCCTTCCCTGAGGCCCAGTTTCCCTTTGATCTTATACATCTGGCTCTGGTCTATAAACTCAGTTCAACAGGTAATTAATGCAAACTCAAAGGAAGGGCAAAAGCCAACAGAGCCCCCTTCTACAGCAAGCTCAATTCAAAGTGCTTAGGGACTGCCTGAGCACATTGAGGTTTATGAGATTCCAGAGCTTGCTATCATTATACCAATTGTTTTGGGAGCCGATAGGGCTGGGCTCCACAGGAAACTATGCATTTGCTGCTAATTACTTAGGATGAAGGATTTGTTGCATTGGGTGTAGCAGAAACCATCTGAGGATAGACTCCAGTAATTGTTAGAAATAAAGGTGATTGGGAGAGCCTCAATCTTTTCCTCCAGCCCATGGCTAACGGTACAACAGGGAGCAAAGTAAATAAAGTAAAGGGCCCTGCATTTACTGAGCAGCTACCGTGTGCCAAGGGTTTCCCATAGGGTATTTAATCTTCAAAATGACTCTGAAATGAAAGTTATTTCTCACATTTTTTTTCAGATGAAGATGTTGAACCTCATAGAAATTCTGTCACTTTATTTGCCAAATAAGTAAAATGACAACTGAATTCCAACATATTTCCTTAGCCCAAGCTGTTTTCACCATACTATGCCAAATAAACAGTAAGATCAAACCATAATGTGACCGTTGCATGGACAAGAAAGATGGATTGGGGGCACCAGAACATATCTGAATGAAACACATACATTTATGAAGTTGGAAATATAAATTCAAAACACTCCTTTTGTTATTTCTGGTAGGTTAGAGAGTATGTGCTGAATTCCAAGCCAAAATGTCCCCAAAGTAATGTTCTTCAACCCATGGGAGGGTTAATGGGCAGTGTCTATTGAAGAGTAACAAGTTATTTCTGCAGAATACCATCTCCTTTCCTTGGGAAGGGGCTCCCTTCTTCAGTCACACAGTATTTATGAGTTTGTGGATGACCCCAACTCTCAGTGACAGGGTCACGGAGAAATAAATATCAAAAGGAACACAAAAGTATAACACAGGATACTGAGTGATGGAAGATTTGTTTGTCCACCTGCCCAAAGGCAGGGGTCTGGACCAAATGATGTCCTGAGACCATCTTCTGCCCGGACCTTTCTAGATGGCTTTCACTGCCTCCCTGCCAGTTGGTGTGGTTCAAAGTGTGGTCCATGGATCAGACCTGGTCCACCATGTGATTTTTACCAGGCCAGGAAGAAATAAGTACAGAAATTGAGAGTGTTTGGGAACACTTATTACAATTTGATGTTCACGCTATTTTTGTCCTATTTTACAAAAGTATTGAGTATGATAGACAGGAAATTTAAATATCTAGTCCTTCGCCACTGTTAGAGAAGCCCATCTGAACATGAAAATCTGGTTGTGCATAAAGCCCTTTGACCAAACAAAAATAACAAAGAAAATATGTTTTGGATGTACATATATAGTTATTTGACTGTATGTACTTAAAACCAGATCTATTCAAGCCTTCTCTGATTCATCCTTGTTGTTTTTGCCAGAGTCCCTTTTCTTATTGTTCGACGATAGTGTTTATCTGTTTACTTTCCATGGTGTGGTGAAAATCGTATTCTATTTTCTATATTTTTCTCCGGAAAAAAAAAATCCTAGATACTTAGCAGGCATGCCCCCTTCTCACCATCATCTCCCATACCCTCTTCCTGGCCCAGGAAGCTTATGCTGCCTGAAATACCTCTTTCTCATTTTTGTCTGTGAGCTGTGTCTTCAGTCATCAAGGCTCAGCTCAAATACCATTCCCTTGCTGAAGCCTCCTGCCAACCCTCTGGCCTGTTTGAGTCACGTCCTCTGCATGCTCTCAGAGCACGCTGCACCAGACTGGCTCATGGCGCCCAGTGCTATGAATTACACATCTGTTCCCCATTCCACATCCTGTCTCACTCTGTGCAGCCGGCCTGAGACCCCTCACACTTCAAGAATCAGACCAAAGGACAGTGCCTCCAGGAAACCTTTCCATACCACAAATAGATTTAACACTTTCTTATTATAAATCGGAAACAATTAATTCATTCTTTCAACCCAAATTTATTGAGCACCTAGTATGTGAAATATGTGTTAGGTTCTAGGGAAATTTCCATCATTGGAAAGGACAAAGACCCCACATTCTAGAGGGAAGAGATATCACTGTGTTCTAGGGACAGTCAAAGGCCTTGAGTCTAGGGCAGAGAGTGAGGAGGAGAATGGAAAGAGATGAAGTCAGAGAGGGAGGCAGGGGCCAGACCTCTAGGGCTTTGTTGGCCATGGTAATATTAGAGTTTAGTTAAATGCAGTGGGAATCCCTTTCCATGCTACTCAGGGAGGGGACCATACATTGTTCTGCATTCTCATTGTAACGTAAAGGGAAAATTCCACAACTCCAGAGCCCTTGATGTCCTACAGATGAAGGAGGATGTCCTCAAATTCCTTTCTGCCAGAACTCTCTTGGGTGGCACCAACCTTGACTTCCCAATGGAGCAGTACATCTATAGAAGGAACAGTGAAGGCATCTACAGCATGAATCTGAAGGGGGCCTGGGAGAAGCTTCTGTTGGCAGCTCGTGCCATTGTTGCCACTGAAAATCCAGCTGATGTCAGTGTTCTATCATCCAGGAATCCTGGCGGGTGAGCTGAGCTGATGTCTGCTGCTGCTATTCGAGCCATCCCTGTTGCCGGCTGCTTCCCTCCTGGAACTTCCGCTAACCAGATTCAGGCAGGCTTCTGGGAGCCGAGACTTCTGATAGTTACTGAAGCCAGGGCAGACCACTAGCCTGTCACAGAGGCGTCTTATGAGTCTAATATCACTCTGTGTAACACAGACTCTCCTCTGTGCTCTGTGGACACTGCCATCCCTTGCAACAACAACGGAGCTCGCTCAGTGGGTCTGATGGGGTGATCCTAGACCAGGATGTTCTGTGCCTGTGTGGCACCATTTCCTATGAAAACCCATGGGTGGTCACACCCGTTCTCTACTTCGACAGAGATCCTGAAGGGATTGAAAAGGAAGAGCAGACAACTGCTCAAAAGGCTGTGACCCAGAGGGAATTTCAGGGTGAATGGACTGCTCCAGCTCCTGAGTTTGCTGCTACTCAACCTAAGGTCCCAGACTGGCTGGTCTGAAGACATGCAGGTGCCCTCTGTGCCTAGTCAACAGTGCCCTACTGGAGAGCAGGGTGCTTAGCCTGCAAGGAAGCCTGGTTGGCCTCTCCCACTGCTCAGGCTACTGAATGGACAGGAACAAACCCAGAGTGGTCCTAAGCTGCTCTTCCACAACGGCAAACAAAAGGGAAATAAGGTTGATGGAAAATAAACAGTTTCTAAAAAATTTAAAAAATAAAAAAAAGAATTAAATGCAGCAGGAATCCACTAGAAGTTTTAAGCAAAGAAGTGATACAATCTGGTTTATCTCTTTCAAAGAACATTCTAGCTGATACGTCGGGGGCAATGCTGAAACCCCACTTAGGAGGCAATGGCAGTGGTCCGTCCACATGAGGGATGATGGTGGCCTGGACCGGGGTGGGAGTGCTGGAAATGAGGACAAGAGGAAGGATTCAGGTTCTCTTCTGGAAGCTGGGCTGACTGCTGGTTGATGCTTTGAGAGTTCTACTGCATGTAATACTACAAAGCTTAATTGTAGGGATTTTGGAGTTTTCTTCAGCTCTGAATTTGGGATTTACTGAATGCCTCAAACAGAAAATATCCTAACTACAAAAATTTCCACTAGGGAAACAATGCACGTTGGATGCTATGCCAGCCAGAGTGTAGGTGTTGGCATGCGAGTCTACAGGCATCTTTTGATCCAACACTGCCCTTATGTCAGAGGGGAAAAAATTGGCAGAAAAGTGTCCATGTTTCAAGTCCAAGAAGCAGATCTGCACCTCACCCCAGAGACTGCTCTCTTGGCTGACAGTGAATCAGTAAGATGCCTTGTTTGAGTCCCATAATTCTATCCTAATATATTAACCAAAGAAAAGTGTCTGGAAGACAAAGTGACAGGTCTCTGGGCACGGAAGGGTGTGACAGCCAAGGATTCACTTTGCTGTTTGGTCGTTTGCTTTTCTCAATATTTCAGAACTCCCTAGGAATCTGGGGAAATCAAGATTCGAATCAGCAGGAGTGCAGAGTCTACACAATGAAACTCAGGGACTGAATCCGTTGTGATTATGTTCATTAGCTCCCTGGAAGCAGACACTGACAAGCAGGCGGATGGCAGGTGAACCTGGGCACTAATCACATTTCTCCTGTGCTTGAGTGTATGCCCACGGAGCCATCTGATTGCAGGTCTAGCAACGGTAATAGCTTCAAAAAAAAAAAAAAGATGGGCCATCCAATGGATCAAACTTAACTTTTCAAATTGGGGCACAAGGAAAAAGAGGCTTAGCTGACGATGTTTATAATGGACAGTATGACAAATACCTATTTTTCTCTCTTAAAGTGATGATTATAAAAGGCTTCTTTCATCAGAATTCATCAGCCTAGTATTCACTGCAAGAGACGTTTTTGGAATACTGATGCACACTAGTTGGCGAGCATATATTGTACACCTACTGGGAGCTAGGTCCGAGGCTGAGAAAGGGAATAGAGAGATGAATAAGATGAGTAAGTGACCTTTTCCAGGGCATTGATGGACCATTAGGTGAGGCAGATCTGGAGAAAATGATACAATACAGGGTGGGTGTGGTCAAGCCTTGAATAATTGGTATAAACAAAGGGCTCTGGAAATGAAGAAGGAAGCCAGCACTTTGTCTGATACATAGTGCAGTATAATCAACATTAACTTTGGGACCAAATGGAGTATATGAGGAATCCCACCTAACCTACTACCCATGTTTTCCTCTTGGGCAAGTCAGCCTAACCTCTCCAAGCCTCAGTTTGCCTATCCCTCAAATGGGGGAAATAATTGTCTCTAGAGTTTTAGTGAAATAGATGAGGTATACACAAAATGTCTACTGATCTAGCACATAGTTGGTGCTTAGCAAATGGCAGAAAATGTTACTATAGTATATCCCCTTATCCACAAGCGATACATTCCAAGACCCCCCCAGAGGATGTCTGAAACCACAGATAGTACTGAACCTATTTATATCCTGCTTTTCCCCCATACATACATACCTGTGATAGTTTCATTGATAAATTAGACACAGTAAGAGATTAACAATAAAATGGAATGATTATAACATATACTCTAATAAAGTTACGTGAATGTGGTCTCTGTCAAAATATCTGATTGTACTCACCCTTCTTCTTGTGATAACGGGAGATGATAAAATGCCTGCCTGATGAACGGGAGATGATAAAATGCCTGCCTGATGAAATGAGGTGAGGTGAATGATGGAGGCATTGTGAAGCAGGGCTAGGCCACTCTTGACCTTCTGGCAACATATCAGAAGGAGCATCATTGGCTTCCAGACTGTGGTTGGCTGTGGGTAACTGTAAGTAAAACCATGGATAGGGAGGACTACTGTGTAGATTCTTACTGTTTCGCTCTAGAATTTCTTTACTCTTTCCAATGAAGTCACTGTATTTTGGTGTGTCTTATGACTCTTCAGGGGAAAAGAGGTTTGATGTGAGTATCTGTAATAAATTAGACAACTATACTCATTTACTCATTTACCCATGCAATGTGATGAGTGGAGGCTCATTAGCTGAGCTACTGAGCCTGGGAATGAGTCACTAGATTCTAAATAAATAGTAGGTAGAAGGGGGAACATATTAGGTATCAGGGTTTGATACCTAGAAGAATTAGGGTAGATCTGTCTTGTAGGGATTACAGGGGACCTTCAGGACTATCTAACTCAGCCACCTAATAGTAGAGTATGGGAGACTGAAACCAAAGAGATTGAGTAACTGTTCTGAGATCCTTGGACTTGGAGCCTTCCATTGTTCTCTTTCCTGGTCCTTGTCCCCTGGAGGCTCTGAAGGCAAATGGCAGTGAATGATTCAAAAACACTGAGTTTAGGAAGTCAGAGAAGGATTGCGTTTCTGAGCTCAATTCCTCTTCTTAACTGTAGGAAACCACTACTCATGTTCCACCTGAGAAGGATTCTGTAGTGCTAAGACCCCAGTTGGGGACCTAAGGCAGAAAGAAGGAAGGGTGAGTAGCAATCCTTGGCTCACTGTGCAAGGTGGTGCAATGGATTCTAATTGCTTGGTTAGTTGGTTGACCGAGACCGAACTCTGTCACAAAGGTGGCCCCTATGAAATGAGGTTCAGATGCCAGAAATCTCTTGGTAGAGAAATAAATTAGAATTGTAGACATAGAAAGATGTTGGAGTGCAATTATTACATAAAAAATACCTGGCTACTCCCTAAACAAATTTTCTGAGAATACCAAAAAGAAACGCCTCTCACCAAGTCTTGAGTAGTGAAGAAAGAATCTGTATCTTTGAAAAATGGTCCAGTTGCAATGTGAGAAGACCAAGGATAATGACAGAAGGCACTGAAGCTAAATGGCTTTCTTGAGCCCATGGAGGATTTGGGGGGCAGAGGTCACATAGCTGCCCTGCCTCCCGCAGGCAGTGGGTATGCTGTCGGAATTAGCAGCTGTGTGGGGTGCTGCTGTAATGGTCTGACTTTGATCCACATGGTGTTTAACCGCACTGTTCCTCGGGTTCTTCTTTTGTAGATAAAGCCACATCTCTCAAATTTTGCTGAGAGATGATTGGTGTGACGTGCTCAGTAAGGCGCCTGGCTCATAACAATGTCTAGCTAATTGGTGCTATTATTAGCTGTAATTATGGGATTCTAGTGGCTGAACATGAAGTTAGGAGATAAAGAGAGGCTTATTTTTGCTTCCCCTTAGGTCCCTCGCATCTGCCCTCCACCTCTCCTCTTCTGCCTTGCTTTCCACTTTAAAGGACCCCTGTGATTACATTGGACCCAGCCAGATTACTAGGATAATCTCCTGATTTTAAAGTCAGCTGGTCTTGGGGTGCCTCGGTGGCTCATTGAGTTAAACATCTGACTCTTGATTTTGACTCAGGTCATGATCTCAAGGTCCTGGGATTGAGCCCTGTGACAGGCTCTGCACTCTGCACGGGAGGCTGCTTGAGATTTTCCCTCTGCCTCTCCCCCCTTCACACACACACACACACACACACACTCTCTCTCTCTCTCTCTCATAAATAAATCGTTAAACTCAGCTGATCTTACTTTAATCTCATCAGCAATCTAAATTCCCTTTGCCATAGAACCTAACATTGTCACAGACTCTGGGGGTCAGGGACATGGCGGGGGGCGTTATTTTGTTTACCACACCCATCAGTTGGGTGTACTCCTTCAGGCAAGTCCCTTAACTCTATATTCCTCAGTTTCCTCATGCGTGTGCCCAATGTGCTACAAGGGTTAAATGAGACAAATGCACGTCAAGCTCTTAGCACAGTATCTAGTGCATGATAAATGCTCCGTCTGCAGTGTTCACTCTCCTTTCTCATAAACACACATGATGTAAGACTCCACAGCCTGTATCACATCCTGAACCACAATGCCCTCAAATGCTGCTTACGGCTACATCCTGGCATTCCTTTTTTTGGGGGGGAGGCTCTACTCCCCGGTGTGGGGCTTGAACTCACAACCTCCAGATCTAGATCTAGATCTAGATCAAGGGCTGTAGATCTAGATCAACTGAGCCAGACAGGAGCCCCTGTTCTGACCTTCCTGATAGAGAGACAGCAAAGGCGGAGAGCCTGCCTTGTGTCTGGGTCACAGCCTCCTTCGCTGGACTCTGGACAGCCCACACACTCTACCCTCGAGGTTTTGGCACTTGGCAGTGACTGTCCTGGGGAGGAAGTGCTCTCTTGGTGTCCCCGGTGGGGGCACAAATGAGTCACTAAATGTGGGCCTGGCAACAGTTCCTTCTTCTATGAATGGTGACAGATATTCAAAAGGAAACAGCACTCAGTGCCCAGAGACTTTCCTTGGACACAAAGGAAACTAACTACCAGTGATATCCGCCGTTCTGTGCACCCTCACGTTCCTGACGTTCTGTGAGCCTCCGGCTCTGGGGAGGGGGCAGGGAGGCCACCCTCAGGAGGCCTCTGGGCAAACTGAGGAATGGAGGCTAGATGACTCGACCACGGTGACACAGCCTATCAGGGCCTGGCATCCCGACCTCCAGCCCCAGAGCCTCTCCACCTCTGCCGGGCCTTCTCCCAGCCGCTGAACAGCGAAGGGGGGGTGAGTTGGCCTCACTTGGGTTATGTTCCCTTCTCCACTTGGCCTCCTCTTCTGCCCTGGCCTCCAACCAGGGTGGCTGCCACAGAGCCGTTCCCGACCACGTACCCGGGTGCCTGTCTTCCTCCTTCAGCAGGGTTCTCCTGCCGGTCGCTCGCCAGCATTCCATTTGGTACTTAGTTACACACAGTCTCCTAAGGGTGGCGGTCCCTGGTTTGCTTCTTCTCTCTCCTGATTCCTTGGGTCTCACTGAATTTAGTGAAAAAAGGAGAGAGAAGTAGGCAATCCTCCATTTCAGTGGTTCTCACCTGGGACAGAATCCTCCCTGTGCCCCGACAACCTGTGAAAGTCGTAGGGGCTTTTGGGGTATTACAGTGGCCAGGGGGAGTCCCTGGTGTTCATGCATTGCAGGGGGGGCACCGATCATTCTGCAAAGTGCAGGACAGCCCATTTCCCATGTGACAGCAATGAGCTGTCTCATACCCACTGCTGGTAGTACTCCACTGAGCAAGCCGGCTCTAACTGGACCAGCAGCTCTCGTTGGGACTGGGAGAGCTGCCTCTACACGATGATGATGACTGTGACTTATCTTAAACTCTTCCTCAGGGGACCAAAGGTGTTAAAGGTAAAGAAGCGCTCCCCCCACCCCTCCCACGAATGGCTGATTCCACAGCTCATTCTAAGTAGCAAGGTGTAGCAGACAGAGGTCTGGGGTGAAAACAACCATCAGGAGCTCAGATTCTGAAGCCGTGCCTCCTGGGTGACATTGTGGCTCTGCCATTTACGAGCTTTATGATCTTGGCAGGTTAGTCTCTCTGTGTCTCAGCTCTTACTTTTTGTATATTGGGGACCACTGTAGCTAGCCTGTTTTGTTATGCTCGGCACATAGTTACTGAATGTTAGATCTCATTATTAAAATCACTGTCATCTGTAGGACCTAGGGCAGGCTATTTCTCAGGTCTCTGTTTCTCCCCATGCTAACAGGGATCGTAATACCTACTTCCAAGTGTTTTTGCAGGATCCAGTGAGGAAACATGTATAAAGAGCAGGTGTAACACAGATGATGCTCATAGCAGCCTCATGTAAATGTTACCCCCATTCTCCAGGTAAGGAAACTGAGTCTTACAGAGGTAAGGTAACTTGGCCAAAAACACACCAGTATCTGGGAGTTGAGCCAAGGCTGTCTGCTTCTAGATCTAGATGTGCCTAACCACCATAACCCTTAGCTGCTTTATCCTAGGAAGCAGCTAGAACAACACTTGGTAGCTTGTGACTATCCCCAGCTGGCAAAGAGACAGCCCTGGCCCTTAGCTGTGCCTTCCACCATACAGCAGTGGCAGGATTCCCAATTCTCTTCCCCAAGCGACAGTGCTATGTGAGAGATTGGCTGGGAATCCAGAAACCTAGGATTTGGCTCTTGCACTATTGATTCCATGGGCAGTTCAGGCAACCATGCAGGGCCTTGGTTTCCTTTGGGAGAAGGAGGTAAGAGTCCAGAGATGTTACAGTGACAATGGGAGGCTGGAGAAGGGGTGTGCCTAGGTGTCCCACTGTCTCTGTTAGTGGGACTGGGTGCAAATAAGAGCGGGCTCCTGAAACATCAGAGAGAAGCAGTATGATGCAGGGGTGCCCTCGTGAAGACCAGGCAGCAGAGGATGAATGTTTGAAAAGGCTAGAGGAGGGCACTACCATGGATTAAGCAACTACTGTGTACAAGGAAGTTCACACTTGTGGTCTTACTCTGGCCTCACATCAACTATGACGAAGCGTGTTCTGGAGGGCGTAGTAAAGGACAGTGGTTCTCAGATTAAGGCAATATGGCCAAGATTTGTTAGAGTCAGATGGACGTGAGCCAGGTCCCAACTCTGACACTTAGGAGGAGATGAATGCCCTCCAACTACAAGATGATTAACCTCACCATGCCTCAGTTTCTTCTTTGGTAAAATAAAGCCACATCCCTCAATATTTGCTGAAAGATGATATGTGTAAAGTGCTCACCACAGCACCTGGCTCATGACCACATTTAGATAGATGGTAGTTATTATCGGCTGTAATGATGTGATTTCAATGGCTGAACATTAAGGAGATGAGGGAGAGGCTTATTTTCCCTTCCACTTCAGTCCTTCCCAAATAGCAGTTTAATGCATCATTTTTAAGCCCACGAGTATACCCCAGGCCACAATGACCTATCATCACAGTACAGGGATGACATGGTCCCAAGGCTGGACCCTCTCCCACCTGCTGCAGGAGCCAGGACCAGAGGGGACATGCCCCTAACAAATTGGAGTACAGACAAAAGGTTGATATCCAGGATCTATAAAGAACTTCTCAAACTCAACACATGCAAAACAGATAATCACATCAAAAAATGGGCAGAAGATATGAACAGACACTTCTCCAATGAAGACATACAAATGGCTATCAGACACATGAAAAAAGGTTCATCATCACTAGCCATCAGGGAGATTCAAATTAAAACCACAT
>PISX010035609.1:0-12709 GCA_004024625.1 Mellivora capensis | reverse complement strand
CCCCAGTAAAGTTGATTTTAAAACGATAAATGAATGCATGGAGCTCCGCTGTGTGTCAGGTGCTATTGTAGGTTTTGGGGCTACATCAGTGTCCCTGGTGGTCAAGATTCCTGCCCTTGCAGGAGCTATGTTCTCGTGCTGGAGGGAGAAAGGCAGTACATAAACAAGATGATTCAGAAAGGATAAGCATTAAGATAAAACAGGATGAGGGCGCCTGGGTGGCTCAGTGGGTTAAAGCCTCTGCCTTAGGCTCAGATCATGATCTCAGGGTCCTGGGATAGAGTCCTGCATTGGGCTCTCTGCTCGGCGGGGAGCATGCTTTCCCCTCTCTCTGCCTGCCTCTCTGCCTACTTGTGATCTCTGTCAAATAAATAAATAAAAATCTTTAAAAAAAAAAGATAAAATGGGATGAGGGATTAAAGTGACAGGAGTAGGGGTGCCACCTAGGAAGACAGTCTGGGAGATGACAGTTGGAGATCCGATTGGCGAGAGGAAGCCTATTCGATGACGATCCATGGATAGCCACCATTCATGGACCTCTTGCCACCTGCCAGCAACATTCCGTATCTCATCTGACAGCCCTCATGACTTCTTTATTGGAAGAATTACTAATTGTAAGGATTTTCAAAAGATAATGTTCCATTAGATGCGCATAGCAACCCTTACTCGAATGCTGGAGGGCATTTGAGGGCTAGAGAGGGCACCCCAGGTGAAGGTCAGTATGACCAAAAGCAAGAGAAATGGGTCCTTGCCAGCCCAGAGGCTATTCCAAGGGAAGAGGAGAGAAGGGTCCTTGCCATGGACAGGTGGGATGGGATGGGAGGCTCCTTGAGTGTCCGGAACACAGGGTTTTTTACTTTATTCTGAGACAATTGTAAACTCCTTTATAAGTTCTCAGCTCTCTGGGAGCCTGGGTGGTTCAGTCAGTTAAGCATCTAACTCCTGGTTTCAGCTTGGGTCATGATTTCAGGGTCCTGAGATGGAGCCCCAAGTTGGGCTCCCTGCTCAGCAGGAAGTCTGCTCCCTGCCCTGATGTCCTCCTCCTCCTGCTCGTGCACACACACACTTTCTCTCTCTAATAAATAAATCCTAAAAAAAAAAAAAAAAAAAAAAAAAGTTCTCAGCTCGTGGGGCACCTGAGTGGCTCAGTCGATTAAACGTTTGACTCTTGCTTTCAGCTCAGATCGTGATCTCAGGGTCGTGGGATCAAGCCCCATGTCCAGCTCCACACGCTTGAGATTCTCTCTCTCCCTCTGCCCCTCCCTCTGCACTCTTGCTCTCTCTCAAATAAAAAAGTAAATCTTTTTTTTTTTTTTAGAGCTTTTATTTATTTGAGAGATTGAGAGAGAGCATGAGAGAGGAGAAGGTCGGAGGGAGAAACAGATTCCCCTCGGAGCCAGGAGCCTGGTGCAGGACTCAATCCCAGGACTCTAGGATCATGACCCGAGCCAAAGGCAGTGGCCCAACCAACTGAGCCACCTAGGCGCCCCATAAAAAAGTAAATCTTAAAAAAAAAAAAAAGTTCTCAGCTTTTCACTACTTTATGTTAATAATCAGACCAGTTGTGATCTTTGGGTAGAGGAAGAGTGATTTATTTTTTTAAAGGAAAGCAAAATTAATATAGTCATCAGTACTATATGAGGAAGAGGAAAGAATTTCAGGAAATTAGACATCAGGAGAATTTCTCAACTCTGAAAAGCTGGGAACCCCTACCCCTACACTTGAGGCTGTTTTACTGTTCAGTTTTTAGTTTTGAATAAATTAAAGCATGTTTGCATACATTTCTTGGCTCTTTGTGGGTTTTTACTATTCATATCTTCTGCCTGCTTTTGTGTGAGAATATATTTTTTTCTTGTTGGTTTTTAAGTGCTCTTTCTATAAGGATGAATTTCTCGGGGCACCTGAGTGGCTCAGCCAGTTAAGCATCTGCCTTCTGCTCAGGTCATGAGCACAGGGATCAAGCCCTATTCAGGTTCACTGCTTAGTGGGGAGTCTGCTTCTCCTTCCCCCTTTGCCCACACACACCCCACACACACCCCCCACCACCGCCCTGCTGGTATAAAGGAACTCAACACTGCAATGTTTGTGTGTGTGGCCAGAGTGGGGGCCGGTGGAGGTTGTCTCTGCTCTTTTCCTAGGGCTCTAGATAGGTATCTATTCACCAGCTCTCCCACACCCTTCCCTTGGCCCAGGCCCTACAGCCCAGTGGAAGATACCAGGCATGTGGACAAAGAGGAATGGTCCAGATCTGGAGCAGAGAGGGAAGTCTCCCCATGCCCACTTGCTGGGCCTGCCCCCTCCCAGGCAGAGAATGCCACCTACAGCCCCTGATTCACTGTCCTTTGTCAGGAAGTGGCTTCTGCCAGACCGTCTCCCTGCCAGGCTGCCCCGCCCCGCCCCGCCCAGCCCCACCCTAAAGCACATTTAGAAACTAGGACCCAAAAGTAAAGACTAATAATACTTTACTTTGAAAGGGGGGTCCAGAAGGGTCCAGAGCTTGG
This sequence comes from Mellivora capensis, assembly GCA_004024625.1. Classification (NCBI taxonomy): domain Eukaryota; kingdom Metazoa; phylum Chordata; class Mammalia; order Carnivora; family Mustelidae; genus Mellivora; species Mellivora capensis. Next base: position 10,208 of record PISX010035609.1, on the reverse strand, counting down.
ATAGTAGCCTGGAAGAAGGGAAGGAATTTGCCCCAGAACATCCAGTAGAGGCCCAGGCCAGGACCCTTCCTGGCTTTGAAAGAAGGAGGAGGGGCCCTTCCTTGCCCCACTGGGTCTTCTCCCTCCCAGCTGGCTCTGAGTCCCCACTCTGCTCTCCCCACAAACCTGTCAGACCTGAAATAGCCCAGGAGGGGAAAAAAAAACAAACACCTTGGGTAAACAACGGGGAATGTGAATGAATCAGGATTTTGTTTTTAAGGAATATCATGTGTCCGCCGCTGTTTACCCGGTTGGCATGGCCCCTGGTGCGGAAGGACCCTGGCACCCTGCCTAGACCTCCCCTCTTTATTAACCGTAGGGTAGCAGAAGGAGACACAGCTCACCGCCATTCCACCTGTCACCCGGGCTCTGGCTGCCCAGCCCCCCTGTTGCTCCTGTTGTGGCCAGCTCCACCACCACACTCAACTCCAGGCCCCTTACTGCCTTCCTATGCCCCCCGCCATTGGTGGCCAAACCCTTCAGTGGCATCCCCACCTCCTACCTCCCATGTATTCCCCAATGAACAGCCAGCTGGGTTGTTCTAAAACACAAATATGACCGTATCATTCTCCTGCTTCAAACCTTCTGTGGCTCCCACTGTCCTCAGGACAAAGTCAGACCCAGACCCCAAACATGGCATTGAAGGCTCCTGCCAGCCTCCTCTCTGTCCCTCTTCCCCGGCCCCTTTAGCCACGCTGACCTTTCATAACCTCAAACTAGCCATGCTCCATCTACGTGCGAGCTTACATGTGTTGATTCCCTTTCCCGATTTTGACCAACCCAACACCGTCCATCCTCCAGAACTCGGCTAAAATGACCTTTTGTCAGAGAGGCCTTTTCTGCCCGCCCCTTCTCCCAGTGTCCTATACCCCTCCTTCATCACAACCCGCACGTACATCATTACTGTATTTTGTCTGCAGTTATCTGTTGAAATAGATCTTCCTCTGATGACAGGATTGTCTTCATTCAACAGGACATCCCTTGCGTCGACATCACAGGAGTTTGGGTGATGTATAGAATGCTGCCCCCAGGGCACCCACCTGATCCCTGGGACAGGACTCGACCACCTTGTTCCTAGACCTGCCTATGTTCATGCCTGTGGTGGCCACACCCACCTCACTCCCCATCTGACAGCAAAGTCTGTTCTGCAGGGTCCCTGCCTTTCAGAGCCTCTGCTTGCATACCTCCAGGAAGGGGGTGCTCACCATCTCCCCAGGTCATGATTCCACATTGGCCCTACAGCACCAAAGTCAGATGAGGGAGTATCAGGGTGCCAGCAAACAGGCAGGGAGAGAAAAATAGAAACAATGTTGCTGTTCTCAACTATGGGCTTTACATCCTCTGCCTTAATCAATCTTCACCACAGCCCTGTGAAAGAGGCCCTTTTCAGGGACATTCATAGTACAGGAGAGAAAACTGGGGCTCAATGAGGTCAGTGACCCATCCAAGGTCACACGGCAAGGAAGAGGTGAAGGTAAGAGCCGTACACAGAGCCGCAACATACTGCCACACACCCCATCCTCCCGGACCCAAACTCATGTGTTCATCTAGTTTTCAAACACGAGAGGGAATTCTCTGCTATGCCCACTGTCTGCTCACCCATTTTCGATTCTCACTTAGCAATAGGCTATGAACATCTTTCCATGAATTTTCACTTCCACTGATTTTTCACACCTGTGTGATATTCCATTGTGTGGCTGATCCGTTAAACTCTTCGCCTGGGACCGGACGCTTATTTTCTCAGTTATTTTACAAGGATCTGTTTCTAGAAGTAGAATGGCTGGTATAAACCATCTTTGGAGGTTTTGATACATGGTGACAAATCGCCTGGTTGAAAGGATTGTAGCAGGCCCTCGTTCCCCTGGGCCTGGACTTGAGCCTGTCCTAGGTCCCTTGTCAAGAACCCTGTGCATCGTGATGATTTACGCACAAGCCTTCCCTCTCACCTCACCCCACCCTCCAGAGTGAGAGACCACCCCCACCCCTACCCCTCTGCAAAAGCAGGAACCTCAAGCCTCACTGGGTTCCTGCCTTCCTGGCAAGTCCCGGAGAGATGTTTTTGCCCAGCCAGTGTTGCTAGTCACTCCTAGTTCCTCCGGGGCCCGCCAAGAGGGGTTTCGGGCCTCACCAACCCGCGTGTGCCACTTCCATGCCAGGCGTGGCTTCCCGCTGGGCTGCAGCTGCCCCTCGCCAGCTGGTGACTCAGACCCTGGCCAGGATGGCAGCCCCAGCTGGCTCTACCCAGCCCTCCATGTGACTAAGCTTGCGGTAAGGCTGGGCCGGGCCTCTGGAGGTGGGGCCACCTCCACCGCAGCCGGCCCTCCTTCCTCTCTCCCTTGTCTTACTGCTTTCTGTCCTCTGGTCCTTCTGAACAGAATGAGAACAATCCTGGGTTCAGAGTGTGCGTGTCCCAGGGTGACTGAGACCTGGTTCCCACACCCTTGGGGGGGAGCGCCCCACCTGGAGGACAGAAGCCATGGCATGGGAAGGAACAAAGAAGAGCCCCAAGAGGAAGGGGGGGCGTGGAGAAGGAGAGCGATGCCGTGGGGAGAGTCCACAGCTGGGCATCAGGGTGGGCACGGGCCACTGTGTGAGGACCACGAGGACCAAGTAGGGTCCCAGGAGCAGGGAACTTGCAAGGACTGTACCCCCTATATGGTGCCTCCATGAGAAGTGGCCAAGTCAGTGACAACAGGCTGGGACAGTCTCACCCCAGGGCCCCAGCTGGTGTGGCAAGTGCAGCAGGGTCTGGATCGAGCCCTGTGACCCAGCCCACCAGACGCCCTCAGAGAGGGTTTGACCTGAGCATGTGTGTAGCCCCAAGCGAGGAGGCAGTTGCAGGGCCAGTACCTCCTTCCAGGGGGGGCCTTTGGAAATGTGCATATGGGGCTGTTCTTAATTATCACCATGTGGGCTGTCTGTGGTTGGGGGAGGGGATGCTCCTGGCATCTGGTGCCTGAAGGTCAGCAATGCTAAGCATTCTGCAGAGCTGGCCTGTTCTACCCAGCAGAACCCTCTCTGCACCCCGAAACCCAGGGCTGAGACCCCTCTGCTGCCCCGTTCCCTTGTGGAGAGGATTATGCCTACTGCAGATATCCCTCTAATGTTCAAAGTGGTTCTGAGATAAACTGTGTCCCTGGGCTTGCTCCTTGCCCGGGCGGGGACACAGCTGATGTTCTTTATCCATCATCTAGGAATAAGATGGTAAGGACATGGGCATGGCACGTGCTGGGCACACAGCCAGGCCCTTGGATGTATTATCTTCCTGATGGTCCCAAGAGGGTCACACTATTATTATCCCCATTTTGCAGATAAGGAAACGCAAGCTCAGAGAGGTGAGGTCAGTCACACGTGTGGGAAGTCAGGAAGCCAGTTTTTCAACCCTGGGTTTTCCTCACTGCAAAGCCCTAAACCCCTACTGGTAGGACAGACAGGAAATGGACACACAGACTTTTTCACGGCTCCCCAACTAGCCACTGGCAAACCCAGAACCAAGGTCTCTGAACCCGCTAATCAGGAATCTTCCCTCTCCAGCTCTGTGCCAAGGGCCCTGTCTGCAGATGTGGAGCCGTTTAATAAGAATAAAAAACCTGGAGGAGAGATCTTTCTTGAGCCTGTCCTCTACCCACGCTGTCTGCTTTCTCCACGTCCTTCTGCTCCGGAAACTTGAAGGCAATTCCTTTTACCTAAATTTCCTCTTACCTTTCTACCTATAAGATATCTTCCTGCAACTCTGCAGAACTCCAGAGCTGCTAAATCCTACCTCTCTGCCCACCAGAAAAGGCCCTGGCTGCCCTCAAGGTGAGCAGGAGTGGCATTTGAATGTTCTTTAATCTTCCTATGGCCCTGGGGACTAGGTCTCACTGGCAGTCCCCATCCTGGGCCTCAGCTTTCTCGAATGGGAGCTAATAATATCCATCCTCCTAGGTGATGTAGAGAGGCAATGAAATCGACCATGCACAGCTCTTGGCCCAGGGCCATTAACTAGTAGCTGTTCTCATGACGACTGTCAGCATCAAGTGTGGAAGACAGGTGGGTCTATACGGACAGTGGAAGATGCTGGGGTAGAGGTTTGAGCCAAGGATCCCGGGAGCCCTGAGCTGGGAAGGTGTGGCACGAAGCAAGGTGGCTTCCTAGGAGGACATGGTGCTTGAGCTGGGCTCTGAGAGCTGGAATCCGGTTGTTGTAAAGAAGCCATGGGTTGCAGGTTTGCCTGCTGAGCTGCAGAGCACTGATTGGTAGACATTCTCTTAGGGATGCCCCAGGTGAGAAGAAAGGACCCTGTGGGTTACGGAAGAGGCTGGAAGTACTGAGCAGGGTAACAGGGTCAGGAAAACAGTTTCTTTCTTTTATTTGTTGAAGCCTAATTTACATATATCAAATGCACAATGAGTTTTTTAAAAAATGCTTTTGCAAAAGAATGCTTTTGCTGCTTTATTGAAGTATAATTGACATATAGTAAACTGCACAAATTTAAAGTATAGATTTGGGGGTGCCTGGGTGGCTCAGTGGGTTAAAGCCCCTGCCTTCGGCTCAGGTCATGATCCCAGGGTCCTGGGATGGAGCCCTGCAGCAGGAGTCTCTGCTCAGTGGGGGGGCCTGCCTCCCCCTCTCTCTGCCTGCCTTTCTGCTACTTGTGATCTCTATCAAATAAATAAAATCTTTAAAAAAATGAATAAAGTGTAGATTTGGGGCGCCTGGGTGGCTCAGTCTGTTAAGTGTCTGCCTTCGGATCAGATCATGATCTCAGGGTCCTGGGATCAAGCCCTGCATTGGGCTCCCTGCTCCACAGGGGAGCCTGCTTCTCCCCTCTCCCTCTGCCTCTGCTCATGTTCTCTCTCTCTCAAATGAATAAAATCTTTTTTTAAAATGGTTTAAAAAATAAAAATAAATGAAGTGTAGATTTGATGATTTGGGACATATGGATAAGTCTGTAGAACCAGCACCACAATAAAGGTAAGAAACACACCCATAACCCCCCAGTGTTTCCTCCTGGCCCTTTGTAATTCTCCTTCCTCTCTCCCACCCACCTCACTTGGAGGCAGCCACTGATTTGATTCCCATCGCTATAGAGTTTACATTTTCTAGAATTTTATATAAATGGAATCATACACTATTCTTTTTTTTCTGTCTCACTTTTTTAAAAGATTTTTTTTTAAGATTTTATTTATTTATTTGTCAGAGAGAGAGAGAGCGAGAGAGTGAGCACAGGCAGACAGAGTGGCAGGCAGAGGCAGAGGGAGAAGCAGGCTCCCTGCCGAGCAAGGAGCCCGATGTGGGACTCGATCCCAGGACACTGGGATCATGACCTGAGCCGAAGGCAGCCGCTTAACCAACTGAGCCACCCAGGCGTCCCTACTTTTTAAAAATATTTTATTTATTTATTTGACAGAGATCACAATTAGGCAGAGAGGCAGGCAGAGAGAGAGAGAGAGAGAAGAGGAAGCAGGCTCCCTGCTGAGCAGAGAGCCTGATGGGGGGCTCGATCCCAGGACTCTGGGATCATGACCTGAGCCGAAGGCAGCCGCTTAACCAACTGAGCCACCCAGGCGTCCCTACTTTTTAAAAATATTTTATTTATTTATTTGACAGAGATCACAATTAGGCAGAGAGGCAGGCAGAGAGAGATAGAGAGAGAAGAGGAAGCAGGCTCCCTGCTGAGCAGAGAGCCTGATGGGGGGCTCGATCCCAGGACTCTGGGATCATGACCTGAGCTGAAGGCAGAGGCTTTAACCTGAGCTGAAGGCAGAGGCTTTAACCCACTGAGCCACCCAGGCACCCCTTGTCTGACTTTTTTTAACCCATATATCATAATTTTAAAGATTTTATTTAAAACTTTTTTTAAGATCTTATTTATTTATTTGACAGAGAGAGACACAGCGAGAGAGGGAACACAAGCAAGGGGAGTGGGAGAGGGAGAAGCAGGCTTCCTGCCAAGCAGGGAGGCCAATGTGGGGCTCGGTCCCAGGACCCTGGAATCATGACCTGAGCCGAAGGCAGATGCTTAAAAACTGAGCCACCCAGGCACCCCTGAAAGATTTTATTTTTAAGGAATCTCCACATCCAACGTGGGGCTCGAACTCATAACCTTGAGATCAAGAGTCGCATGCTCCACCAGCACCCCTTAAAACTCAGTATCATAATTTTGAGATTGTATTAGTAGTTTCCTCCTTTTTATTGCTGCCTTAGTCTACGCAGCACAATTGTACCACACTGTCTCCATCCATTCACGTTCATCACATCTGTCTTCGTGACCATCTGAGTTGTTTTAGCTTTAACGTCTAAGCAAAGCTGCTGTGGGCAAGTGTGCATGGCGTGCTGAGGTTGTTTTTTTTTTGTTTTTTGTTTTTTTAAGATTCATTTACTTATTTGAGAGAAAGAGAGGAGAGAGAAAGAGAGAGTGTGTGTGAGCAGAGGGGAGAGGCAGAGGGAGAAGGAGAGAAGCTCAAGCAAACTCCCCACTGAGCGTGGGCTAGATCCCAGGACCCCGAGGTCCCGGCCAGAGCCAAAATCAAGAGGCAGGTGTTTAACCGACTGAGCCATCCCAGTGCCCGTGCTTGATGAGTTTTATCTACCTAGGTGTGTGTGTCACTCTCACCCGGATCAAGATATGAAACATTCCCAGCACCCCAGAAATTCTCTTAATGTCGGGCCATACTCCCCCAAAGGTGATCGCTGCCTGACTTCCACCATAAATCCAATTTGTCTGTCCTAGAGCTTCATATAAATGGAATTAAACAGCAATGAAGTACATTTTCTTTCGTGCCTGGTTTCTGTGGCTTAACATCACGTTTCTGAGATTAACCCTTATTGTCCCCTATAGCCACAGTTTTCTGCTGTGCAGTGTCCCGCTGTGTGGACACGCCACGAAGTGTTTATCACTCTCCATCATGCTCCTGTTGATGGACGTTTGGGCTACTCCCAGGTTTTGGCTCTCATAAATAAAGATGTTAGAAACGTTTATGTACAGTCTTTCCACAGACTCACATTCTCTTTCTTCCTGGTGCCTGAATCATAGCTAGGAGTGGAATTTCTGGTTATAGAGGAAGTATGCTTATTACTAGAAACTGCCAAACATTTTTTTCAGAATAGTTGTCCCATTTCATACCCTCACCAGCACTGTAAGAGAGTTCCAGTCGCTCGACCTTCCTGCCAACGTTTGGTATTGTTAAAGCTTTTGATTTGATTTTTAAAAAGATGTTATATATATTGAGAGAGAAAAGGCGTGTGCATGAGCGAGCACGAGTTGAGGGAGAGGCAGAGGGCAGAGGGAGAAGCAGACTCTTCACTGAGCAGGGACCCCCAGCTCAGGGCTGGTTCCCCGGACTCTGGGATCATGACCTGAGCCGAAGGCAGACACTAAACTGCCACCAGGCTCCCCAAGCCTTTTGATTTTAGCCTCTCAACTGGTGAGTGGTGGTATCTCATGGTGGTTTTGGTTTTTTGCATTTCCCTTATGACTAATGATGTTGGGCATTCTTTCCTGTGATACTGGATTTCGTTTTTCATTTACAGGCTGTGTGATTATGAAACACGCTTAATGTAAGTTATTCAACTACAGAGGTATATAAAGCACAAAAGGAAAATTTACCTTATTCTCCCAATTTCACTCCCTGTCATTAGTGAGCAGTTTGTTATACAGCCTACACAAACAGATATAGTTGTACACACACATACACACTTACATTTTTAAACCACACACACAAACAAATCCTCATTTTATTGAACATATACTATGTGCAGATTTTTTTTTAAGATTTTATTTATTTATTTGACAGACAGAGATCACAAGTAAGCAGAGAGGCAGGCAGAAAGAGAGAAGAGGAAGCAGGGTCCCTGCTGAGCAGAGAGCCTGATGCGGGGCTCGATCCCAGGACCCTGGGATCATGACCTGAGCCGAAGGCAGAGGCTTAGCCACCCAGGCACCCCATCTATGTGCAGATTGTAGGCTAAGGATCTGACATGCATCCTATCACTGAAACTGTATAGTAACCATGATAATTAGAAGACGAGACGGAGGCTCAGAGAGGTTAAGACAGTTGCCGAAGTCACACAGCTCATAAGTGGCATTGTCCGTACTTGAACCCAGGTCTCTAACTTCAAAACCCCAGGTGGATGAACAGAGATACTATCTTTTCCCAAATTAGATTCACTCACTCACTCATTGTCTTTTTATTCATCCAACAAGTATTCTTAGAGTCCATGCCAGGCACTCCCTTGCCTCTCAGAGTCACAGATGAGCTGAAGAATCAGGTATATTGACTAATGTAATTTATGGAGAAAGGAGTACGATGGGAGATGTAGAGGCGGCTGGTCTTACCTACATTTTGGGTCAAGAAAGGGTCCTGGAGTGACTCCTGAGGGGTGTGTCGGATGCCCACAGGTGAGGGGGTCAGGCTGCAGAAACACCACATGTGCAGAGGGTAACCTCCAGGGAACCCATCTCTTCCCTGAGGTGAGGTGGAGAATGCCAGCAGCAAGACCTCGCAGCCACCTTAAGGAGCCTGGCCCCATCTTGAGTAAGAGTTGGAGTCATGACTTTCGGATTCCAGGGCTTTAGGTTTTAATTTCCTTCCATCCCCATCCTACAAGATTGTTCTGCAAGGAGCACAGTGTTCCGGTAACTTGGAGGCCACTGAGGCAACAAGAGTTCCACAGCGGTCCCCAGAAACACATGCTCTGGCCCAGGCTTCAGGCTGCCTCGTCAGTCAGGAAGGACGCTACTGCCCCCTGGTGGTGACTGGGATGCGGCTGTGGAGGGAAAGCCCACTTCTCCAGGGCCTGGGGAAAGGGAGGACAGGGAGGGGTCCAGGGGTCCCACTCCTCGCTCAGACCTCCCGTCTCAGTCAACACCACCCCCAACCCCCTAGTTGTTTACATGGGGTTCACTCTTGAGCCCCCTCCTTCTCTCATTTCATTTCCTCTTGGCTCTTCTCCCCCCGGTGCCCCCCCCCCCATTAACCACTACTCTAGTCTCTACACAGAAGCCAGAGTGGTCTTTTTTATTATTACTAAATAAAAGTTATATACAATACATTGTACAAATATATTTGTACAATACCTTGCACAAATCCTAAGTGCATAGCTTGGTCAATTTTTATGTATGTAATCATGTACCATCCACCCAGATCAGGATACAGAACATTCCCAGCCCCAGAAACCCACCTGGTCCCCCTCCCCCCAACAGTTAACCTATATTCCAATGCCAACCACTGCAGGTAAATCTGGCCTGTTGTCAAACTGCAAAGAGAAGGAGTCACCCCATCATGGACACTTTTCTGTGTCTCGCTTGTTACACTCAGTGTGACAGTTTCCAGGTTTAACTCTGGTGTTGTGTGTACTTTCCCATGGTGTTACTGGGCTACCGTTCACGTAACCATTCCACTACTGAGGAACATTTGGGTCGTTTCCCATCTGAGGCTGGTAAGAATAAACTGCTATGTAGCTTCTGGTACAAGTCTTGGGTTGACATAAACATTCTTTTCAATTAGGTACATGCCCAGAGGTGGAGCTGCTGGGTCGCTGGGCAGGCAGAGGTTTAGCCAAATAGTTTCGGAAAGCAGATGGACCGACCAATGCCCAGTCCACTCGTCATATAGGAGACTAGAGCAATTTTTTTGAACTTTTTTTTTTTGGAAATAATTTCAAGCTTACAGAAAATTTGCAAGAATGAAGAGAGTACAAATGGCACACTTGTACACCCTTTGCTCAGATAAAACTATTGTTTCATATATACCCATATATACACACTCACTTGCATGCATATTGTAAGAATGTATAGATATAAACACATAACAGGGGATTACACATGTGTGTGTGTTACTTGTGATAACATTCACACATGCATGTGTATGTATATAACTTGTCCTGAATTATTTAAACATAGACTTTACACATCATGGTTCTTTATACCTAAACACTCCAGTGTGTATTTTCTAAGTTCAGGGATATTCTCCTACATAATTAACAATACAGTTAGCAACTTTGGCGGAATTAATGTTGATTCAATACATATGTACATACATTAATTAATTAATTTTAACAATTTTATTTATTTATTTGACAGAGAAAGACACAGAGAGAGAGAGAACACTACCAGGACGAGTGGAAGAGGGAGAAGCAGGATTCCGGCCGAGCAGGGAGCCTGATGCAGGGCTTAATCCCAGGAC
>PISX010035608.1:0-12738 GCA_004024625.1 Mellivora capensis | reverse complement strand
GGTTGGGGGAGCCAGGTGGTGGGTATTGTGGAGGGCACGCATTGCATGGAGCACTGGGTGTGGTGTAAAACTATGAACTCTGTAACGCTGAAAAGAAATTAAAAAAAAAAAAGAAATGAAATTTTTTTAAAAAGTATGATTCCCAAATCAAAAAAATAAAAAAAATAAAAAAAATAAAAATAAATAAATAAAATCTTTAGAAAAAAGAACAAAACAAAACAAAAGGACTCATAGATACAGGAAACAAAGTATTGGTCACTAAACTGTTTAGGGCAAGTGAAATAGATGAGTGGCATTAAGAAGTACAAACTTCCAGTTATAGAATAAATGTGTCATAAAGATATAATGTGCAGCATAGGGGATAGAGTCAGCAATATTATAATAAATTTTGTATGATCATAGATGGTAATTAGACTAATCATGAGCATCATTTTGTAATGTATACAAATATCAAATCACTATGATATATATCTAAAAGTAATAGGATAGGGTATGTCATTTATACTTCAATTTAAAAGTTCTCTTCAAAGGAAAAAAATTGTAACTATGTTTGGTGATGGATACTAACTAAACTTATTCTGGTAATCATTTTACAATATGCGCATATATGAAAACATTACACTGTATATCTAAAATGAGTACATTATATGTCAATTATATTTCAATTTAAAAAATAAAGAGCATATAAATATGTAAATAAACACATGGTAATGGATTAAAACCCATTAAATAAAATAGGGGCACCTGGGTGGCTCAGTGGGTTAAGCCTCTGCCTTTGGCTCAGGTCATGATCTCGTGGTCCTGGAATGGAACCCCGCATCCTCTGTTCAGCAGGGAGCCTGCTTCCCCCCTCTCTCTGCCTGCCTCTCTGTCTACTTGTGATCTCGCTCTCAGTCAAATAAATAAAATCTTTTAAAAAATCCCATTAAATAATGTAGAAAATATAAAGTTCATACCAGTGATAAACTATCACACTTCCAGTAAAATGTAAAATGCAAAAGGAATAATAGAGATAGAAAATAACTATTTTGTAAAAGTCATAGAAATAATTGAAATAAATAATAGAATCAAACAAAAATCATCAATGGATGCTAGAACTAGCTGCTGGAAGTTCAAAAAGGAACGTAGTCACTAAGTATCTCCCCACAAATTACTCAGTAATTACAAATCAGGATTATTTTACAGTAGTGGAACCTGGCAGATGTGACCAGTATCAGTCAGGGTTCAACCAGAGAAGCAGAAGGAGCCTAGTTCCTGAACTGGAGAGAACTGAACTGAGTTCTCTCCACACCAAAGACTGGGAAAGCTTAAGGAAAGCTAGAAAGAGGCTTCTTCATAGTACCTTTGAGCCAGACAACAACTTGCCTCACTAGCCCACAGGGGCAGAGACTCTCATGCCTTATACTACTTGTGAATCTCCCACCACTTAAGGCAGACAAATACAAGCCAATTCAAGGATAAGAGACAAAACAGTACACCTATGAGGGACCAGCATCCAGAGAGAAGGAAGAATAAGCACACTTTCAGAATAAAACCCTTATTAATTACAACACCTGGAAGAGACAGACAACAGTTTGAACATAAAAATAATTAGAACATCCCCAAAATATTTCCTGAAACTAACAATAATTACTTATTGAACTAAAAAATTTACAATAAATGAATTTTAGGGTAGGATAAGACTATCAGATAGGATGGCCTGGGAGATTTAGTAAAAGAAATATCCCCAAACTTTGAGGTACATTATCTTAAAAGATGGCATACATTCTAGTAAAATTCTTGAACTCCAGAAACAAAGAAATATTACACTCTTCCAAAGAGAAAGATCAGCTTATTCTCAAAGAGTAAATAATGAGGCTTGTGTCAGACTTCTCACCTGTAACACTGGAAGCTAGAGGGTAGTGTAATATCATTAATAGCATTGACAGTCAACTATGCCCTAAGAATCTTAAACCCACCCAAGATAATCATTTGCTTGTCAGAGTAAAAGAACAATATTGGCAAACATTTGGGATTTCAAAGATCATATCACTCACGTAATAGATTTATGGTTGATACTTGAGGAAAGGTTCCAAAGAACAAATGAATCAAATAGATTTCACAGTAGAATGTGATGAAGATACAGCAGAAAGAAAAGAGTATACAACATATTTTGATCTCTCTCTCTCTCTCTCCCCATCCTTAACAATACCCACCATACATGTATATTTAAATCAAATGGATTCTGATCATCTCTGGGAATGTGCTGCAGGTAGTGACAGAGACAGGCCACTCTGTATGTTTTTTGTGGAAATATGAAGTATTGCAGCCTTTTTTGAATGCCATCTGACAATATTTGTTAAAATTTAAAGTACACATACACTTCTACTGCAGGTTTCCAATCCTTAGAATCTAGTACATAGATATAAAAGCACAAATATGTAAGGCTATGTTTACACATATGTATGCACTGGTGATTTGCATCACTGAACAATATAATGACCATACCATTTGTGTACAGCTGGCATCTGTTCTATTTGAGCTAATGAAACTTCTGGCTGGTTTGGTTCCATACCAATTAGTATTATTTCTAGTATCACTCCAGTATATAATAGATACACATGTATATGTACATATGTATATGTATGTGTTTTTGTAGGTGTGTGTATATGTATGTATGTGTGTATGTATGTGTATATGTATACATACACACACGCATGGACACATAGTGCCAGAAATTAAAGTGATTATTAGCAGTGTGCTAGCAATAGACATCACTCTGATTTCTGGAAATATATAGAATGAGAAGTAATATTGTTACTTTAACTTGCATCCTAACTACTAGTAAACTATAGCACCTTTTTACATATTTACTAAACATTTGGACTTACTCTATTTTCTTTTTTTTTTTTTTAAGATTTTATTTATTTGACAGAGAGACAGTGAGAGAGAGCATGAGAGAGGAGAAGGTCAGAGGGAGAAGCAGATTCCTAGCTGAGCAGAGAGCTGGATGCAGGACTCAATCTGGGGATTCTGGGATCATGACCTGAGCCGAAGACAGTCCTTAACCAACTGAGCCACCCGGGTGCCCAGACTTACTCTATTTTCTATTTGCTTTTTTTCTATCAATCTTTTCTTATTTTAGCTTTCTACTTCTTCCTTTTTAGGTTGAGTTTTTGGTAATTAATGTTTTCATGAAAATAATCTGTTTCCTTTCTTGCTATAAGATTGGACATTAACAACAAATATGTGGAGGGGTGTGTGTGTATAGGGTGGCAGTAGCAAAACAAAACCCAAACCTGTAGGTAAATTGAATGTCTATTAATAGAGGACAAACGGGCAAATAAATGATACATCCGTACTGTAAAATATTTTGTAGCCACTTAAAAATTTTATACTATTTATAAAAACAGGAAAAGTAGTTGAACCAGAAACTGCTAGCTGGTAACTTAATATATTCATTCTTCCCTTCCTCTATATAACAGAATACTATTATACTAGTGTGTGTTTGCGAGTGATTGTGAACGTGTGTGAGCATCTGAGAAGGCAGGAGCATCGGAGAGGGCACATGAGAGTACAAAATGTATCCAGTTAAACAACTACACATTCCAGATGTCTTGAGTTAGAAGTGGTCATGTTGCTAGGTTCTGATGAATGATTTTTTAGGAAGAAGTTGTTGGATAGACTTCTGAGTAACTGAGTCTAGAATTAGGTTCCCACCATAAACAATTAGAAAACTAGACAAAATGTTTTTTAAAAAAGTCTTTCAGACATTAGATAATAGGAAGCTCAGAACTATGGTCACAGAGAAAAGAAATAGATGAAGTGAATCCTACCACACCTAAATTTTCCTCTTGGAGACAATTTCTGGACTATAGCACAGGAAGGAAGCCCAAACAAAGCATGAAAAATCATTATGTTAAAGAAAAAAGGCCACAGTTCAAAGACTTGTGTTTTGGGTTTTTTTTGTTTGTTTGTTTTGTTTTGTTTTGTTTTGCATAGAACACCTGAGGCAGGATGAAGACACTCATAGGAAGAGTTAAGGAATCAATAGCTGATTAAAAATCTGTGTATGGTAGAGTAAACCTCCATGAGATGGGACAAAAACAGATTTCAAGTAAGCAACAGTGATTAGGAAAGAGACAAACAATTTCTATAGACCATACTGGGTTGGAAGTCATTGTAGCAAGTGGAAAAATGGAGAAATCCTATAGAGTACACAGGGTACTCAGTAGATACCTCAAAAACAAACAAAAAAACCAATGCCTTAGAAGGGAGGTCAAGTTAGTCCTAGAGCAAAACTGTAGGCTACTCTAGACTTGCCCTGAAAGAACTTAAAAACAAGCCCTAAAAGAATCAAAACTGAGCAGGAGTAACTTAACTACTTGTGAGAATCAAATTTGACAGTCTTTAAAAACAAACAAAAATCCAGCGACTAGCAATGTATAATTTCAATGTCTAGCTCCTAATAAAAAGTATTACATATAGGGGAAGAAACCAGGAGGAAAATCAGACAATAGTAACAAATGCAGAAGTGAAAGAGATGATAGAATTCACAAGCAAAGGTGTTAAAAAAGATAATAAACATGCCCATAAGTTCAAAAATGTTGAAGAAACAGGAGTATAATAAGGAGACAAGTTGGAGATTTAAGCATGAATGGAACACCTAGAGATGACAAAATGGCAGAAATGGAAATTTTACTGGATATGGTTAATAGCAGGTCAGAGCCTGCAGAAGAAAATATCATTAAACTAGAAGACATAAAAATAGAATTTATCCAACATGAATCAAAGAGAAAAGAAAAAAACACCCTCCTCAAAAAGCTCTCAATAATTTGTGGGAAAATATTGAAGTTATAGGATATCCAAAATTGTTGTCTCAGATACAGATGAGAGAGAATGAGGCAGAAATATATTTGAAGAAATATGGCTGAACAGTTTCTTTTTGGAAAGCTATAAACACACAGAATGAAGAATCTCAATGAACTCCAACACACACACACACACACACACACACACACACACCCCAAACAGCCCCAAGACATACCACAATCAAATTACTGAAAACTAGAAAACTGACCAGCCAGAAAAAGACACTACATATACATAGGAACAACTAGAAAAATACATTGAACATATAGGAAAAGATAAGAATTTTTACAGCTTTTTCATCAGAAATGCTGTAAGCAAAACAAACAAAACAAAAAGCAAAAGAACAACAATGTCAAGTGCTGAAAGAATAAAAACCCCTTTCTATGTAGAATTTTCTATCCAGTTAAGTTATCCTTCAGAAATAAAGACTAAATAAAAACTTTATTTTCCAGATAAACAAAAGCTGAGAGAATTCAATAGCAGTAGACCTGCGCCACAAGAAATGTTAAAGGAAGTTCTCCAGACAAAAGGAAAATGATTTTGTTTGTAAACCTGTGTCTACACAAAGAAATGAAGAATGCTGGAAATAGTACACATATGGGTGTATAAAAAAAGACTTTCTTCTTCATTTTTAATGTCTTTAATAGAAAATTGGTGACTAAGAGCAAAACAATGTAGTGTGGTTCAGAACATGCAAAAATAAAATATATGAAAGTAAGTAATACAAAAGGGCAGGAGAGGGAAAAATATGTATCACTACTTTTTTTTAAAAAAGATTTTATTTATTTATTTGTCAGAGAGAGAGAGAGACCGAGCACAGGCAGACAGAGTGGCAGGCAGAGGGAGAAGCAGGCTCCCTGTCGAGCAAGGAGCCCGATGTGGGACTCGATCCGCGGACGCTGGGATCATGACCTGAGCCGAAGGCAGCCGCCCTGTATCACTACTTTAAGGAGATGGGTGATGGGGATGGGTGAACCTGGTGGTGGGTATGAAGGAGGGCACCTATTGCATGGAGCACTGGGTATGGTGCATAAGCAATGGATCTTGGAACACTGAAAAAATAAAATATAAATTAAAAAAATGTTACACATTGCCCCCCGGGGGCAAATGCCCTGACCTTGTGGCTTCTAAGATCCTGGGATTAACATACCAAGAGCCACAGGTACGCACTCTCTTCTCCCACCTCAGCTCCATAGTAACTCCTAGACTCACTATAGTGCATTTGCATTGTGGTCATAGGCCCCCTGATAGAAAAGTCTACCATGACTGTTCTGGTACAAACCTTGTAGGGTCAAAAACTTCCCCTCTCAATCTGTGGAAGCGTGCCCCAAATGATTGGAAGCAGCCTCCATTAGAGACCCCCCCTGTCCATGATGTAAGACCCCCCCCCCACATAAAGTAAAAGGACCCTTGTAGCCTCAGGGCAGTTGCAACTTCTGGGCTCACCAGCTCTCCCACTCCAGCAAGCGTGCTTAAATAAAGCTGCTTCCTGCTTTTACTTTTGGCACTGCATTCTAATTCTTATTACTTCTGTTAAAAGAGCCAGATAGAACGCTTTTCATATTCACACTTTCAATATGTAATCAATACAAAGGATTATTAACAAGATATTTGACATTCTTTTTGCACACCAAGGCTTTGAAACATGGTTGTATATTCTACTACACATCTCAATTCAAATGGTAAATCTCCATTTGGAAACACATGATCTGCTTTTGGGTTTAATAAAATTCACAGTTGAAAAATAGATTCCCATGACCAAATTATTTGAAACATTCTTAAAATTTTCCAATAACTGAATCAAGTATCAGTTTTTAAACTTAAATGAAATACACAGGACTTGCAGTTTCAGACCCCAAAAAAAGAAAAAAAAAGATTCAGAGCTTAGAAACGGTCACTCTCATTCTATAATAAAATAAAAGCTAATCGAAATCAGTGAAAAGCAGAGACTTACCTTGGACCCCTTAGAGAACTGAAGTTGAAGGGCAAACTTGCCGCTTTGAAATCTGGAGAAAGCCAAATACAAAGAATCACAGCCAAGGTCTGCTTGACCAGAGCACAAGCCTCTGCCGACGTAAACTGATAAAATCGATTAAATGTAGAAGCCGCTTATAGGCAACAGGCTTGAGCAATGGAAACTTGATCAAGGCAAAAGGACCCACAGCGACCCCCAGCTAAATACAGACAGGCCCGTCAGGTGATCCACCTCAAAATATTCATAGGCCACAACTGACCAATTTACTTACAACCCCCAAAAGGGAAGATTCCATACAGCCCCATACCTCCTCACCTTCCCCCTTTAAAAACAGCATCCCCCCTACCCCTACCTCCCTGCAGACTGTCTCTCCTCTGCTGTTCTGCCTGCAGCTCTCTTGCAGTGTATTAAAAAACTACTATCGCCTTTGTTCTGCCTCAGGTGAATCTTTTCACTGCCTATAGCCACCTGCTTCAACCCAATTGTTCCCGCATGTTTGGGGGCCCCATCTCACTGGACATACACCACACTAAGTGGTAATTTTGATGAATTGGTGGAGACTGAATGTGATCTAGGATGAGAAGGAGAAACACCTGGGGCCACAGTCTTAAAGGTGCCTCTACTTCTCTGTGGGTCGTGCCTCCAGAAAATCCACCAGGCCTTCAGAGTGAAAAGCCAAGAAAAAAAATTTCCTCAAAGCTCTGGCAGGGGGAGGAGAGAAGTAACCATTTTGGAATATGTCCTGAGCATTCACCATAGTAAAGGCCTGCTCTCCCAAGAAGACTTTATCAGAGGCTTATCCCATCTAGAGAAAAAACACTTACCTAACTCCAGCCATGAAGAAACTCTTTATCCCTCCTATTCTGAATGACAGCCTTCCTGGATAAAGTATTCTTGGCTGCATATTTTCCCCATTCAACATTTTGAATATATCATGCCATTGTCTTCTGGTCTGCTACTTTCCTGTGGATAGATTCTTTCCTTGTAGATTAAAGATTTTTTCCCCCTTGCTGCTTTCAGGATTTTCCATGTCTGTGTATTTTATGAATTTGACTATGATAGGTCTTGGTGATGGCCAGCTTTTGTAGAATTTAATGGGAGTTTCTTATGCTTCTTGGATTTTGATTCCTGTACCCTTCTCCAGATTAGGAAAATTTTCAGCTATAATTTGCTCAAATAAACCTTCTGCCCTTTTCTTTCCCTCTTCTTTTTCTGGGACTCTAGGATATGAATGTTATTATGTTTTCAAGAGTTGCTGATTTCCCTAAGTCTACATTTGAGATCTGATACCTTTTCCACTTCTTTTCAGCTTCATTATTTTCCCTAACTATATCTATCTGGTTCATCCATCCTTGTCATGGCACCCATTGACTTTTGCATCTTGGTTATAGCATTTTTAATTTTGGCCTGATTAGATTTTAGTTTAGATTTTTTTTTTCCTCTAAGGCATTCTCTAGTGTCTTCCATGCTTAAAAAAAAAGATTTATTGGGACGCCTGGGTGGCTCAGTTGGTTAAGCAGCTGCCTTCGGCTCAGGTCATGATCCCAGCGTCCTGGGATCAAGTCCCACATCGGGCTCCTTGCTCAGCAGGGAGCCTGCTTCTCTCTCTGTCTCTGCCTGCCACTCTATCTGCATGTGCTTGCTCTTGTGCTCTCTCTCTCTCTGACAAATAAATAAATAAAATCTTAAAAAAAAAGATTTATTTATTTGAGAGAGAGAGAGTGCATGTGCATGAGTATGGGGTGGGGGAACAGAGGAAGAGGGATAGAGAGTCTTTTAAGCAGACTCCACTCTGAGCTCAGAGCCAGACATGGGGCTCAATCTCACAACCCTGAGATCACAACCTGAGCTGAAACCAAGAGCTGGATGCTTAACTGGCTGTGCCAACCAGGTGTATCTCTTATTTTTTTTTAAGCCCAACTATATCTTTATAATTGTTGTTTTAAATTCTAGTTCAGACATCTTATATCTCTTGATTAAATCCCTGGCCATTACTACTTCTTCCTGTTCTTTATTTTGGAATGAAATTCCTATCTTATTACTTTGTCCAGAAAAAAGAAAGGAAAAAAAAGGGAGGCTTGATCCTGAGTGTGTTTTGGTCTGTTTGTTAAAGAAACTAGATGTAAAGAATAAAAAATAATAATAAAAGAAAAAGAAAATAAATAAATGAAAATAAATAAAAATGAAAATTAAAGTTAAAAATATTTAAGTACATATATTAAAAAAATAAATGACTTTTAATGCAAGCAGTCTTAAATTTTTTTAAATAGTTTGAAACTTATTTCTATTATATGAATCTTTATTATTTTTTATTAACATATAATGTATTATTTGTTTCAGGGGTACAGTTCTGTGATTCATTAGTCTTACACAATTCACAGCACTCACCATAACACATACCCTCTCCAATGTCCATCACCCAGCCACCCCCTCCCACCCTCCAGCAGCCCTCAGTTTGTTTCCTGAGATTAAGAGTCTCTTACGGTTTGTCTCCCTCTCTGGTTTCATCTTGTTTCATTTTTCCCTCCCTTCCCCTATTATCTTCTGTCCTGTTTCTCAAATTCCTCATATCGGTGAAATCATATGATAATGGTCTTTCTCTGATTGACTTGTTTCGTTTGGCATAATACCCTCTAGTTCCATCCATGTCACTGCAAATGGTAAGAATTCATTTTTTTGGATGGCTGCATAGTATTCCATTATATATCATATCTTCTTTATCCATTCATCTGTTGATGGACATCTAGGCTCTTCCCCTGTTTTGGCTATTGTGAACATTGCTGCTATAAACGTTCGGTTGCATGTGTCCCTTCGGATCACTACATCTGTATCTTTAGGGTAAATACCCAGTAGTGTGATTGCTGGGTCATAGAGGAGCTCTATTTTCAACTTTTTGAGGAATCTCCATATTGTTTTCCAGAGTGGCTGCACCAACTTGCATTTTCACCAACAGTGTAGGAAGGTTCCCCTTTCTCTGGATCCTCCCCAACATAGATTGATTTCTTGGGTTTTCAGAATGATTTAATATTTATCTAGTTATGTTCAAGGGAGGAGGCAAGCTTAAGGTCTCTTCCGTCCTCTGCCATCTTAACTCCCCAGAATGATTTTCAACTCTAGCCACCTTTATCCTTCCTTTATCACCTATGGGGAATGTAGAAAACAGTTGTGGGGGTTACAGTCTAGAAACACTGGCTGGTATTTAATCACACATTTATAGAATGGTTCTCCTCCCCTGCACTTTACCGTCACATTAATTGGGCTTCAGAGTAGTAATAGCAGATTATAGTTGAAAGAGCTACGAGACACAGTCAATATTTAGGAACAAGGACAAGTGGAGTCTGAAGTTTCTGGCACTTGTAACTACAGCAAAGAGTAAGCAGCCCAAATCCTAGTTGGAGTAACACAAAACCTCACACTAAAGGTCTTTGCCTCAGTTCCTAGACCCAATACATAGGTCTGTCTTTCAACAAACATTTTAAGGCACACTAAAACACACACAAACATACACACACACAGTCTGAAGAGACAAAGCATGCCTCATCACCAGACTCAGGACACAGATTTTGGAGTTGTCAAAGAGGGAATTTAAAATAACTATGCTTAATAGGTTAAGGACTCTACAGTAAAAAGTAAAAACATCTAGGAGCAGATGGGTAACATAAGCAAGGAGAAAGAAACTATAAGAAAAACCAAAAGGAAATGCTAGAAATAAACACCATAACAGAAATGAAGAATGTATTTGATGAGCTCATTAGTAAAGTGGACATGGTCAAGGAAACAATTAGCTTGAGGAGAAGTCAGTGTGTTACCTATAAATTTCTGCCATTTCAGAAAGTTATAATATGCACTCAATGTAAGTATAATTTCTAGGTGATTTTTAAAAATCTCTAGGGTCTTTGATTTGTAAGAACATTCTATAATAACTGATTCATAAAAGCTACCAGCAAAATGTTTACAGTAGCACATATTTTGTTCCTTCCAAATTTGTTATCACCAAATTTTTCCTTCAAAAGTAGTGATGAACCAGAAAATGAAATTGCTGTCAAGAAACCTCACCTTCTGAATCCCTGTACCTTTAAAGAACTGAACTCATTTAAGCATTCTCTGTCATCCTTGGGAAGCAGGGATTATCCTTTCTATTTAACATTTTGAGAAAAACGTTAAAATAAGGGCCTCCCATAACTGTAGACAGGAAATCGAGTTCTCTCCCACATGGCCTGCACTTACTCCACTTTGCCTCCATGCATTTGTTAGTACCCTTCCCTTGTCCTCTGCCAATCCCATTGTGGTTTTGTAGGAAAATGGAGCATCGTTCCCTGAAGCTGTGAACCATGCATCTTTCTTTGGCTTTAAAATATCAGGCATAGAATAATAAAGATCCAGAAAGCCACTGAAAGGAGATCACACCTACAGAAATTCCCCAGCGACTGTCTTTTCCTTCTTTCTTGGTCCTGCTCAGAGTTGTCTTGTTGGCAGGCAGCCGCCTGTGAAATGTGCACATTTCAAAGCAAATGGCTCCAGGAGCTCATAATTGCCGCCAAACGTGTGTGGATTTTAATAGACCATTTTCATTAGCCTTGTGTGAAATCACCTGTCTCTGTGTTGTTACCCAACTTAATTGTCAATTATGGTGATTAAGCTTGGCTTTCACTACCATCGCTGGTAATCATTACTATTATCTCTGAGGCTGAATGAAGGGGAAAAAAATCATACCAGAAAAAAGTCATTTTGTAGGTGAAGGTGAATATTTTGGTGTCAATGAATGAGGTGGAAATTTTCTTTATTCAGGATGAACCAAATATAAATCTGTCATTTCCAATCCGTCTTTAGATGTCTTGGGACAAATCACCTTTCTTCTGTCACTTGGTTTTCTGTCATCAAGGTGGGGCTCCTGATACTCACTCCCTTCTAATTCTCTAGAAATGTGCCCATGACTAATGAGGAAACTAGGTAAGTTAATACCTTTAAATGCTTTCAGTAATATTGATGTTTCTAAGTATAAGAGGTGGAGTCCTGAGGAGACAAGATGGCGGGGAAGTAGGAGGAGGTGCCTTTTCAACCTGTACCCTAAAGTGAGCTGATTACCTACCAAAGAACTCCGATCACCCATGGATCTCGATGGGGACAGAAGACGTCAGTGGGCAGGTAAAGCAGAGTGGGAACATCGGACTGGTATCGGAAGATAAACAAAAGGGGGAGGAAGCCACCAGAGGAGACCTATTGGAAAGCAATACCCCAATACGAGAGTCTCCTGTGTCTGGGGACCAGCATTAACTTGGAGTCTGGTTGAAAGCACTCAAAAAGAGCAAAGGATCGCTGGGGGAAATTGTGGGAATCGGGGCAGTTAGGGACAGGGGCGTAAGTATCTGGGCTCAGAACAGCCAGCCTGGTGCTGAGTCAGAGAGAGTGTGGCGGAGAAACCAGGTCTTGGTCCCTGAGCCGCCAGCACGCCTGAGAATTCGTGGGGTCCCGTGAGGGGCTGGGAGCATTGCCAGCTGGCAGAAACACAGCTTTTTTGCACTCTTCCACATGAGTTCCATGCCGTGCTATCACAGCCTGAGATGCGCGCGCCCCACACTCCCCCCTAAGAGAGGTGTGCGTAGGCACCAGCCTGATGCTCTTGGACCTGGAAAGACCAGGCACTCCCAGCCTGGGCCAGCGGGAAAATCTCAGGGTGCAATCGCTGCTTGGAACCTCTCTGGCGGTCCGGAGCTGCCCAGACAGCTGCTGCTGTCATAGTTTTGGGTACAAAAAAGGAATTCCTGTGTCCCCAGGGACTGCAACTCAGAACTTGCTCTGCCAACGGCCAAGGGGGAACTTATGTGCTCTGTGGCACCCAGAGGGGAACAGACTGAGGCATCTCTCTGAGAGGGAGGTCTGGGTGCAGTTTGCTTTCCTCTAAACCTCCAAAA
>PISX010035607.1:0-12719 GCA_004024625.1 Mellivora capensis | reverse complement strand
CACCCGAATGTTTATAGCATCAATGTCTACAATAGCCAAACTATGGAAAGAACCTAGATGTCCATCAACAGATGAATGGATAAAGAAGATGTGGTATAGATACACAATGGAATACTATGCAGCCATCAAAAGAAATGAAATCTTGCCATTTGCAACGACGTGGATGGAACTAGAGGGTATCATGCTTAGTGAAATAAGTCAATCGGAAAAAGACAACTATCATATGATCGCCCTGATAGGAGGAAGTGGAGATGCAACATGGGGGGTTTCAGGGGTAGGAAAAGAAGAAAAGAAACAAGATGGGATGGGGAGGGAGAAAAACCATAAGTGACTCTTAATCTCACAAAAGAAACTGAGGGTTGCTGGGGGGAGTGGGGGAGGGAGAGGGGGTGGGGTTATGGACATTGGGGAGGGTATGTGCTATGGTGAGTGCTGTGAAGTGTGTAAACCTGGTGATTCACAGACCTGTACCCCTGGGGATGAAGATACATTATATGTTTATACAATTTTTTTAAAATTAAATAATAAATAAATAAATAAATACATTATTCATTTGGGAATCATTCTGAATATTTAATACCAACATAAAAGGTATGTATTTTGTCTTATGGTCTTTATTTATCTCACTGGCGTCTATGGGAAAGGTTAGTATATTCTCCAAGGACTAATAAGGGCCACAAGAATTTATGAGCACTTGACTACATTAACAATCTGAGGGAAAGAAAGAGGCAAAGGAAGAAGAAGCCTTTGTGATCTGTCTGGAGGAGTTTCCAGTATGGTAGAGGAAATAAAATGCACATGCCAGTTTAGAAAAACTAAACATTTTCCATTCTAGTTTTTGAAAAACACAGATTTTAGGTCGCATTACTGCTTTCAAGGGTTGCACTGAGCAGACATAGCTCTTCTGCAAGTACTCCTTCGAGAAATCTCAGGATGATGCTATCCCCTCCATAATTTAAGTGTTCTATTATGTGGTAACTTATACTTTACTACTGGGCTTAAAATTTATATTGCATTCTTTAAGAGTTTGGCAATGCACTGCAAACAGGCAACGTGAAACACCTTGGAAATACTCTCATAATATCGGCATCATTCTGATTCCCTGGAGGGAAGGGAGGGGAGGCATGTTGTCTTGGCAAGTGCAGGTCATAGAAAGCCAAAGTGGAATATGGGGCTTCTCACATTCATTGCTCCCTGTGCCAGTAGCCAGAAGGCTCAGATCACAGAGAAGACCTGGAAGAGCATATCTAACCCATCAGGAGAGCAATAATGTCCCCAGTGGGGATAAGGGTTGGAGTCTGGAGCAAGGGTCAATGAGCAAAGAATGGTTAAATTCATAAAACAAAGAGGAACAGATCAAGACACAATTCAGGAAGGGAATCAAGCAAACACTGGAGATCACTGACTTTTGTTCTCGCTATTCTTGGCATTCTGAGTGCGAGTCATGTTTCTTTAAAGAATGTCAGATGAAATAGTTAGCTTTTAAAGGGAAGGATAACATAAATTTTGATAAGAGAGAGAGCAGGCTTCAATCTTACTTTGGCCTCTTACTAGCTCTGTGATCTTATAAGGAAAACAAACAAAAAACAGTTAATCTTTCTAGGTTTCAGTTCTGCATCTGTAAAACTTAAAATTATTTTTAAGGTTATATCCATAGTTAAATGAGATAGTGCATGTGAAATTTCCTAGCATGGGGGCTCCTCGGTGGCTCAGTTAAGCTTCTGCCTTCAGCTTCAGTTATGATCCCAGGGTCCGGGGTTCAAGCCCTGCATCAGGCTCCCTCTGCCATCCTCTGCCCCGCCCCCACCAACTTTGTGCTCTCTGGCTCTCTCTGTGAAATAAATAAATAAATAAAATCTTTAAAAAAATTTCCTAGTACAATTCTGGGATATAAAAAGGAATTCATAAATGTTATTTCTACATACAGCTCAGATAAAGGTCATATTAGATGCTATAGTAAGTAAACCTTAAATTCTAAGTGACTTAACACAGTGAAAATTCTTTGCTCATTCACATCAGTCTAATGTGGGTGTGTGTGGCTGGGCAGGCTTCTACGGTCTAATGCAGGGATTCAGGCTTCTTTGTCCTGTAGAATCCCCACTCCTATGACACCACTCTCTCCTCCACTCAGTCAATGAGGCCAAAGGAAGACTATGAAAGAAGGCACACTCACTCCTTATACATTTTGACCCAGAAAGGACACATCTGTGTCATGTTTCAGGAACCCTGAGATTAGGAGACTCTGTTCTTATGTAAAAGTTCTGGCAAAGCTTCTCATATTCCCCTCCAGAGACCCATTATCTTCATTACCTTGAAATGTGAGCAAATCTGTTCTGGGGTGGAAAGGGAGACATTTCTATCTTTGTCATCCCAAGGGTGATTAAATTTGCTATAGGAGTCACCATATCTTTCTAAGGCCATTTTCTTCTATAAATATTCTTGCAAAGATAGTATGAAACAATTTGGCTGTTAATACCTGAATGTCTAGAAACCAGAGAGAGTCAAGGAGAATTGTATCCCTAAGACTTTTATAATACCTATTTCTGTAGAGAAAGAAAATGAGATTTTTACAAAGCTTACTACCTTCCTAGATGTCACCTGATGGCAAGCAATGTGTGAAAAAATGAAGACTTGGGCCAGGTCTCCCTTATTCTCAGACTGGTGACACCATCACTCATGTTCACGAGGTAAACTCAGAGAATAGCAGAAGTGGACAAGAGCTTACCTGCAAATTCTACTCTGCAGTTTCTAACAGATGCCTGAGTCTTAGTTCTTTGGCCTTTCTGAGACTCGGCTCCCTCTTCTACTTACTGTGAAAAAACAGGTTATGGTGGTGAGATTATGGTGAGAATTAAATGAAATTATACTATGAAGCCGCACCACACAGACCCACTGTGGGGAAGAGCAGGAGCTGCAGAGTCACACTGCTCCAGCTACCTGAGCTGTGTTTTACTATCTGTGTGACTTTTAGCCACTTATTTAACATGTTGACTCAGTTACGGCATCTGTACAATGGGTACAGTAACAGCTTCTATATGCTAGGGTTGCTGGGAGGATTAAATAAGATGATAAAGATGATGCGTGTAAAGCAGCTAGAACAGTGCACCAAGTGTTCACAACTGTAACTGCTGCAGGTGTGCCATGCATGGCACCACTCGGAGGGCCCTCTGTGCAGGCGACTTCCTCAAGGAGCTCCTCTGGGAAGGAGGTACATAATGAGGGGATCACCAGGTCTCAGCCCACTGTGGTCAGAGCAGCTCAGGTTTTACCTGGATTAATTCCTTCTTGGATTTCCTCCCACAAGGGTATGAAAAACAAATAAGGGGGTGTCTGGGTGGCTCAGACGATTAGTGTCTGCCTTCGGGTCAGGTCATGACCTCCAGGTCGTGGGATCGAGAGCCTGGAGCTGGTTTCCCTGCTCAGCCTGCTTCTCTCTCCCCACCCATACCCGCTAGTGCTCTCTCACACACTCTCTCTCTCTCTCTCTCTCTCTCACTTTCTCTCTCCCAAATAAATAAAATCTTTAAAACAAAACAAAACAAAACAAAAAGCAAGTAAGAACCACCTCCCTCTGTGTTGCTGCTTCCTACCTCTACAAGAGCCTCGATAAGTCACTCCCACCTCTCTGGGCTTGCTTCTACATCTGTAAAAGATGGGAGGGCAGGGGGAGAGCAATAATTCTCACTGCCTTCCTCTTGCTGTCTAGGCACTAACCTTGTACATCCTCGGAGGAGTACCCCCTGTACCCATTCTTAGTGATGGACATTTCAGAAGGGATGAGTGGGGGCACGAGTTCAAAGGGAAAGAAATAGGAGGGCATGAGGCACCTGTAGGAACAGTGCAGGCCCTATCCCCGCACTGAGTGACCAGCCATTCCGGGGGGCTTTAGCCAAGTGGATGATAAGAGGAACACTGAGCCTGAATATAGATCAATCTCTAGTCCCCAGCCTAGTGATACTAGTAATATTTTTATCTCCAGCTGCCTCCTCTGTTTCTCAATTGATTGTGATTGCAGTGGGGCAGAAAACTTTTGGTTACTGGTTGATCATAAACCACTAACGCAAAGAGCCCTAGAGTATATTACAATAGCAACACATATTATATATATGTATATTAATCTAGGATTTTCCCTATTTCGTTTTTAAATTCCAGAGCTGCTAAACGACTTGCCACAGAGCTCTCATGTGTGGGGTGGCAAGGGGGGAAGTGGGATCCATGCTGCTGAGCACCAAGACACACACTCTTCTCATTGTCCCTCACCACGTACTGACTCCAACAGAACAGCTGAATGAGGTCATGTGGCTGAAGATGGATCACTGAGGAGACAGGGCTTCCTCTTGAAACATCCAGATCTTTCTGAAAAAGAGTACTAGGGAGGTTTAATGATGATCAGCAATTAGATTCAATATTCTCTGGGACCACAAGGAAGATGACGTGAGATGGGCCTTGGCTTAGCATTTCCATGATACCCGCACCATTCAGAAATGGCTTTGGAGAACGCTGATGCCAAGACACTACCAACGAGCACCAAATCCAACAGTGACACTCTGAGCAATAATAATGATATATACTGACTGTTTTAGTCATAGAAACACCTCGAAATTGTATGCCACAAAGATCCTGAATGCTTTATAAGCTATGCAGAGAAATGAAAAGCAAAGAGAATAAACTGGAAGAGCTTAAGAGTGGCAAGTAAAACCTCCGGTCCGGTAAAGGAAACAAGCTGATATATCATTAAGTGGTGTTTACAGACTTGTCTGTGGCTAGGTCGGGATGCCAGCCTTGCTGGCCACATTCCAGGACTCCATAAAACATGAATGGAGCCACAGCAGTGTTCTGAAGAGAAAGCAGCCCAAAACATTTCTTGACACCAGGGCTCTGCAGAGTGAGGAGTTACAGACTGGTAGATGAGTTACGTTATGTTTGCAGACTCTCTAAAAGTCCAAGGAACATGGAGTCAGGCGTCTGTTGGGGAAGACCTGACCACCTGTCCGAGAAGAGTAAATATACAAATGTTCTCCCTCCAGACCCACCGATGGATGAACACCTTCATCTGGCAGGGCCTGTCTTTCGAATGTGAAGTTCTGAGGTGCCTGCTGAGGCCCCCCGTCGCCCAGGTCAGCAAGTGTGTATGAGCACTTGTGTGCGAGCACTGGCATGCGTGCAGAAGTGCCTGGTAAACTGAAAAGTGGTTTCAAGTGAGGAGTGGTTCTTCTGGTGAATTAGAACACTTTCGAGATTGTGCCCGTGACTATTAAAAAATAAGTGAGATTATTGTCGTCGTGCTCTGAGAGTTTTGTTGTTTGGTTTGGACCATGTGTCTAACTTCTGTGTTTACACATTTTTCTTAAAACTGCTTGCATGTTTTTTAAAAAGTAAAAAGGAAATTTCATATTTGACTGCTGACTCTGTTCCTGGAATTAGTAAATGTTTTCTTTTCTAATCAGCATGACAGCCAGGCAGAGACAGAGGAAAAGGAAAAAGCACGTCCATGACCAACCAGGAGAGCCACGATCTAAACCCACTCATCACTCCGCACTGTTTGTTCTTAGACCTTGAGGACAGGTACACCTTTGATGGGATGCCTGCCTTCCACGCACCAGACACTGCTGTGTGCTGTACGTAGATTATCTCAATTACTAGCTTTATTTTACAATTAAGGATACTGGAGGTCAGAGAGGTTAAGCACCTTGCCCAATGTTATAGCTTACATGCGGCAAAGCTGGAAGCTAAATCCGCATGGGTCTGGTTCCAAAGCTTGTAATCTTCCCACCGTACCATGCGTCCCATCTGGTCGATACAGTCAGGGATCCAGATTAATGATGGCATCTATTGCTTCAGGGCACCTTGAGTGGGGATTTATTTTTATCTTTTTTAATATCTGAAGCAGTTGCTTTGATTTTGGATTTTTAACAGGACACTAATAGGATTTGTTGAAAATTACTATAATTTTACTATGGAAAGACTCATATGTAAATTACTGATAATGACTTGAAAATCAGGCTCTATGGAAAAGTCCCAAAATACATTCATGGAACTGATGAGTGGTATTACCTGAAAATCCTTTCTCACTAAAGTTGCTGTCCAGAGACTTTTCTCATTATTCTTCACCTGAGGCTGCACACTTGGACAGTATATGGTCTTGGTGGGTTACAGCCCAGAGCTCAGAAGCCCTCTGATTTCTTCAGGGAGGTCCCTAGCGGTGTGTGCTTCCTCTCTTTATGCTTAGTCCAACCAATAAAACAGGGGCTTTGCTGCTAATGTGTCTTGTGTATTTCATCTCAATGGCTCTGTCTTTCTATCATCTCTTTTCTTCCATCTTCCCTTTAAAAAGTATTCCTTACCACACCTCCACATGGTTCTGATAAGGCTACAACTATAAAAATACACTTTGCCTTAGAGCCAAGGGTAAGGGATAGAGAGGTTGCTGAAAACAAGTCTCTGCCGTCAAGGTCCTTACAACTAGTAGAAGGACACAGGAAACAAGCAAATTGCAGTCACCCCCAAGCCTGGTAACAATCTCCTATCTCAAGTGCCTGTGCTTTTATGCTTTTCCACTGAGGACATTCCCCTGCAACCAGAACAGTGCCCAGACCTTCTGCAGTATTGTCCAGAAATGCCAAAGATTTCACATACTGAGACCCTATGAGAAACACTTCACTTTCCCCACCCTTCAAGTGGATAATTTAAGTACATTCGAAGTGGTCATTCAGGAAGTCTCTAGCAGGACTGAACCCTGGTCCCTCACAGTGGTTCCCAGCTCATAAATGTGCCCACTGCTGGCTAACCCTACTGTGACTCACTTTCCTCACTACCTCACTTATGTTATCAGTGCCCCAGGATGTGGGTTGGTTAATGGTACAAACCAGAGCCCCTACTTTTGCACCTGTTCCACTGGGCTGCACCTGTCACACTCTGTGTGCTTCCTCTGCTCACTCTGAAATCCTCTCACTGCACCTGTGCTGCTGCTGGTCTGGGGAGTTTAATGGGTGAGGCAACTGAACTCCTCATCCCCTAAGTGTCTGAGCTCCATGAGACAGCTAATATCCTCCTCAGCCTGTGGCTGCTGCCCTTAAGTATTTTCCACCAAAACAGGGCCCAGAGGCAGGAGGAGATATCCCAGGTGATTACTTGCATGTCAGACATTTTCTTCTCTGTGCTCTTGTGTACTTGGAATGATCAGAGTCAACTACCACAGCCAGAGTGGTGATTCCTTTCCTCACCTGTGGGACCTTGGGCACAAAGAGTCAAAACTGCTGGGTGGCAGCCATAACTTAAAGTTGAATGGAGCTTCCCCTTCTGGCCATGAGAGAATTAGCAGACACTGAATTAATTTTCCCATTTTCACTTAAAAATGACAAAATAGGGGCACGTACGAGGCTCAGTCGGTTGAGCATCGACTTTTAGTTCCAGCTCAGGTCATGATCTGATCTCAGGGTCTCGAGATCAAGCCCTGTACTGGGCTCTGCACTTAGTGGGGAGCCTGCTTGAGATTCTCTCTCACCCTGCCTCTCCTGCTCATTCGCACACATGCTCTCTCTCTCTCAAATAAATAAATCTTTAAAAAATAATAATAAACAAAAATAAAAACTAGACAAAATATGTAACAAAATGATGATTTTCAAACCTTGGCCAAAGGCAGAGCTTAAGAGTAGTTCCTGTGAGAAGGGAAACAAATCAAGTGATCCCTAGAAACACCCCCCATGTACTGCCTGGAGAGAGGCCACAACACAGGGAAGGGAAATCCAAACTGAGCCAAGGAGTTCACTGAGTGGCCAAGGCAGACTTTAGATCTCAGGAAGGCCAGCATGGCTAGCATCCATAGAGCACTGTACCAGAGAGGAGAGAGAACCCCAGGGAGTGGCAGAAGGTTCCCTTGAGTCTTTGCCTGAGTACTGATCAGAGCATGGGTGTGAGGAAATGGGTCCAGGGAAAAAAGCACCAGAAAAGAGCATCCTAAACAATCCTCAGGACTCACACAGGTCAGAGACAGTCTGTGTTCCTACCAACTAAATGGAAGAGGCCTCCTAACAGATGGGCATTGAGTAGAATCCTGAGAAGGGCACTGTGTCTGCATTAGGCCAGATTAGCACTACACTAAATGGTATTCAGGTCCTAACTAGCAAAGCTGAAAATCAAGCCTCAAGTAAATCAAACGATTTCCATGAAATTAACTGTGTCCTGGGGGGAAAAGGCAAAAAAAAATTTTTCTAAACACTAAAAATCCAGCAAACACATAAATTTACAATGTCTGGTATCCAATAAAAATTACAGATGCTCAAGGAATCTAAAAAAAAAAAAACAAAACAGAACAAAACAAAACAACAACAACAAAACCCTCCACTTATGGCAAGAAGAATAAAATCAATCAACAGAAAAAAACCCAAAATTGAACAGACAGAAGTTAGCAAACATATTAAAGTAGCTACACTTCTTACATACAGAAGGAAAAAAAAACCCACACAGAAAATATTTTAAAAACCCAAATCAAACTTCTAGACATGAAGAACACCCTGAGATTAGAAATACACTAGATGAATTGATAGCAGACTATATCCTACAGAAAAAAAAAAAAGATTAGTGAAGGCACAGTGAGTTGTTTCAGAGTGCACTACACTCCTAGGGATAGACAGACACAGGTAACACCATGCTCAGAAAAGAGGTCACTCTAAACAAGGGAATATCAATAAAATGTCCAAGAGAAGGTGGACAGAGTACTAGACTAAAACCTGAAGGAAAGCACTTGAAAGCACACAGGTGCAAAGTGTCAGTCTCAGAAAAGCACTAGTTCTGGGGAGGAGGGAACGATCTGGAAAGAAGAGCCATACCTTGGAGACTTGGTAATGAAGAAAAAGAAAAGGGTATCACAGAATTAGAAGACACTACTGACCAGCATACACGCCCAAACAGAAAGAGGAAAGGATATCACAGAATTAGAAGACACTACTGACCAGAACACACGCCCAAACAGAAAGGGAAAAAGGCCATTAGTTTTTTAAAAATACACACAAGAGGAAATCCTTGAACAAAGAAATCTAGTAGGCATCCCAAATCCCCCAAATCTCTTTATAGATAATTGATTATTGCTACTTTGGAAAATCTAAGTCCCTTAGAATAAACAGAAAAAGACAGCAAAATGTATATGGAATCACTGAAACCCCTGAGAACAAAAAATTCTCAAGTAAATATTCCCTAAATTGCACCCAAAGTAGAGAAAAACACTAATAGATGAGCATAAAATTAAATAAGCAATGGCAAATATAAAAAAATAACACTATGAATTAGAAATTCCAAAGTCAAGATAAAAAACGAATATATAAAACATGTTGAACAAACGTAAAAAGTTGAAGAAAAAGACAAAATCACCTCAGAAATAAGACTAAATTACAAGGTAAAAAGGAGCCTGGATTTTGCTAAAAATACAAAGGCACTGAAAAGAGAACAATGTGAACAACACAGAGAAGGAAAAGACTCAAAATGTACCAAAAGAAAGATAATCAAAGAGGATCCAGCATATGTATTGTTGGGGCCGATTCCACATTAAAACCTGTTAAACCCCTAGGGCCTGCCTGGGCCTACTTAGCCATAGTGACTCCATGTTGCCTAGGTAGCCATTTTGTTGTTTAATAAACGCCTCAGCAGTTACTAGTATCGGTTCCGGGTAACCATTACTAAAACACACAGGTAGGAGACATCCAATCAGCCAAAGCCACATACGTAGAGGTCTGCAGTTGTGCCCTATAAAACTAGCCTATAAGACCAAAGAGGGGGTCGCTCTCTTTGGAGGCAGCCCTGGCCAGTCAGTCTGACTTCTAATGCTTGGCATAGAACAAAGCTTTACATAACTTTCACTTTGTCTCAGCCTCATTCCCCTGGCTGGTCAGTCTAACTTCTAACGCTTGGCATAGAATAAGGCTTTGCATAACTTTCACTTTGTCTCAGTCTTGTTCCTTTGATAACAGACCCAAAGTGTGGGGGCTCGTCCGGGATCAAACGACGAGAACTGAGCCAGCATCAGAATTTCCGGGAAAGCCTCCGGAGGTAAGATCTCCAGATTTTATTGTGAGATCTGGTATGTCTTTCTGGTTGCGTAGCTCCAGAGTATGGCCCACCGGGGAGAAGCTGGACGCAGCCATGCTCCGCAGGGCTGGAGTGGATACGGGGATGCCCCATCCCTCTTCTGGTAGATCACCAAGGGGTTCAAGTCCCCCTAGGCGGTCAGGGGACGGAGAAAATACCCACCAGCGGGTGGTTGCAGGGGACCGAGAAAATCCCCACGGGCCGCTGGGTCTGTAGTTGTCTTTGTCTTGTCTTCTTGGTGTCTGTTCTGTTGTTCGTTTCTATGGGACTGAGAAAATCCCCACCGGTTAATGTTTGTAGAGGACTGAGAAAATCCCCACCAGCGGCAGGTTCTGGGTAAGAGCTGCTGGGTCTGTGGTTGTCTTTGTCTTGTCTTTTTGTTGTCTGTTGTGTTGCTTGTTTGTAGGGGACACTGACTTTCATCTCCCCGTTCCTCCTAATAGATGTGGGACTTCTCCCTTACTCATTTCTTATGTTAGTGGCTATACTTGGAGCCAACCGTGGTTAGTCTAACTCGAGACAGAGACTTTAAGGAATATTCCCAAGTAGCTGCCAAAACTCCCTTTGTTTCAGGGAAGTTCCTTGCCTTCTCTGGCCCGACCTGGACTGCCTAGCCCCTTCCCCTTGCTGGCGGGACCTTCTGACAGCACTTTGTTCTTCTGTCTCCCCCTCTGTTTCTGCACCAGTTTGGGTGCAGCCTGCATAACTGGCCTCTAGACCATCCTCGGTGCTTCCTGCACCACGGATCCTTCTCTCTTCACTGTCAAGGAACAAAAAGAGCAGCCCCCTGGACCTAACACCCCCAACTCCAGATCTTCCCACCTGTGTCTCAGGTAAACATTAAAAGTGGAATGGGTCCAAGTGAAACATAAACCAGTATTTAAACTAAATTAAGTTTGTTGGTTTAATTAAGATAGACATGTCTTTAAAGTTACAGCAGTAAATGTGAAACTTCAATCAAAGTTTAATGAAGGTCAAATAAGCTCATGTTATTTGTTAAAATCTGTTAGCAAAGAAATGACTGAACTGATGATTAATTGTCTGTCTCAAAGTTGTAATGGGTAATTGTTAAAATAGCTTTCAAAGTCTTTGGTAACCTGAAACTTTAAAGGTTTGCTTAGATGACAAATGGAATTAAATTTGTTGGACATCTAGGTCCTAACCAAATAGGATAAAATACTAAGCATTAATTACTGGAACCAGGTTTGTGCTTTTGACTTCTTACTGCAAAAAAAATATTTAAATCTGTTGGTAAACATGTTTTGTGCTTAACTGATTCATAAATTTTCCATCTACAGAATTCTGTTGTAACTGTTCACATCATGTAACTGTTCACATGTTCTAGCCATCACTAGAGACTAAAGTGTTTCTAAGAATAAAAAATTCTGCTAACTGTAACTAAGACTGATAAAAGTAAGGGAAACAACCCTATATGTGAAAAAGTAGGAGATACATTTTAAAAAAGGAATAAAAATACATTTTGTTAACAAAATACATTTTGTTAAAGATAAAAGGTAATTTTGTCATAAATGAGATAATTATTTGGGAAAAAAATGGCTTGGGAGAAAACCTAGATGCAAAAAAAGTTGTAAAAGATTTGTGAAGGAAAATCTTCAAAAAAAATTTTAGGTATGGTCAGGATGGACTAAAATTAAAATGAATTTTAAAATGTAGCACATCAGAATGATAAATACACATGAAATGACTCCATGTATTCTAGACTACCAAAAGAAAAATACAGTTAAGGTTTTTATTAAAAGTTTTAATGTCTAAAAAACCAGAGGAAAGGCAGTTGACTGATAACTGATAGTAAGTCTAGAAAAACTGTACACACACACAAAAAGAGGGCCTAAGAGAGTAAGTAGTTGTGTCTTAAAATAAAAATATCTGGTTGCACCAGAACTTGAAAGGAAATAATAAAAACTAAACTTGAGGGTATTTAGTAAGTCATAGAAGGCTTGGGGAAAGTGACCTTTATTTGCCTTGGTTTATAGGTTTGAAAGTGAACAATGACATATGTTGGAAATTTAACCATATTAGATCAGTTTTGATGGATATATTCACAAAAAGGGAAAAAAAGACTAATAAATCTTTTCCTGTAAAATGTTTCTGTTCAAATGAGGCATAGTATTTAAAAAAGAAAGACTAAAGCCCTGTATCATGGCAAATCTATATTGGTAATCTACTCAAGTAAATGTTGACTATTATGTAAACAAAAAAAAAAAAAAAAAAACCACTGGTATAAAAAAAATGTGCTTTCTCTCTTTTCAAAAAGACAAAGTTTTCTTAGATTAACTGATCTGCTATTAAAAAGAGAATATAAATGGTTTTTTCTTTGCCTGCCCAGAGAAACCAGTTTCTGTGTTTTGTTTTATTTAAGCATGTGCTTTAAAACTTAAATTTTAGCAATTATCAACAAGATTTAAATTGTAAATGAGATCTCTTTGACTCATAAGACTTTTCCTTGTTATACTAAGTTACTCAGAAAGTACTGCTAAACCAATGATAAACCTTGGGTTACATTTGGGTAAATGCTATAACTATTATAGAAATTCTATGCATTTCCTAAAGTTTTAACCTTTTGATAAGGTCATCACTTGATTTGTAATTATTGAAATGTTATGTACACAGAAGTAACC
>PISX010035605.1:0-12734 GCA_004024625.1 Mellivora capensis | reverse complement strand
GCAGAGACATGAACTTCTCCAATGAAGACATACAAATGGCTACCAGACACATCAAAAAATGTTCATCATCACTAGCCATCAGGGAGATTCAAATTAAAACCACACTGAGATACCACCTCACACCAGTTAGAATGGCCAAAATTAGCAAGACAGGAAACAACGTGTGTTGGAGAGGATGTGGAGAAAGGAGAACCCTCTTAGACTGTTGGTGGGATTGCAAGTTGGTGCAGCCACTCTGGAGAACAGTGTGGAGATTCCTCAAGAAATTAAAAATAGAGCTTCCCTATGACCCTGCAATTGCACTACTGGGTATTTACCCCAAAGATATAGATGTAGTGAAAAGAAGGGCCACCTGTACCCCAATGTTCATAGCAGCAATGGCCATGGTCGCCAAACTGTGGAAAGAACCAAGATGCCCTTCAACGGACGAATGGATAAGGAAGATGTGGTCCATATACACTATGAAGTATTATGCCTCCATCAGAAAGGATGAATACCCAACTTTTGTATCAACATGGACGGGACTGGAAGAGATTATGCTGAGTGCAATAAGTCAAGCAGAGAGAGTTAATTATCATATGGTTTCACTTATTTGTGGAGCATAACAAATAACACGGAGGATATGGGGAGATGGAGAGGAGAAGGGAGTTGAGGGAAATTGGAAGGGGAGGTGAACCATGAGAGACTATGGACTCTGAAAAACAACCTGAGGGGTTTTTGAAGGGGTGGGGGGTGGGAGGTTAGGGGAGCCCGGTGGTGGGTTTTAGGGAGGGCACGTATTGCATGGAGCACTGGGTGTTGTGCAAAAACAATTAATACTGTTACGCTGAAAAGAAACAAAAATAAATTTAAAAAAAATAGTATCTTGCTCTCTGACTTAAATATTCTAAATTTAGTTATCTAAATTACAATACTCTGGTTAGAGCACGTGGGACAAATGGTGCCAGGCAGGGAAAAAAATCAGAGAAAACTACCTCACTACAAGTGATGTTCTTAGCTATGATGGAACCCCTGAAATCCTATCACTACTGTTGCATTTGTCTGGGAAACATACTATATGCATAAGCATTAGACTTAACTACATTTGAAATTTCATTAGGGCAGTAGCCACAAAAGAAGCGTCGCTTTTCGTAATGTTAAGTTGATGCTCTTATACATCTTCTACCCAAAGTCCTGTTCCATTAGAGAGAAAACTCCAGATGAGTAGAACCACCTCGAGGTGTAGAACCTGAAATGCCTCACTGAAGATCTCCATGCCTCAGCTTCCTCACTGGAAAAAACAAATGGCTTAGCTTAAATAGTCTTAAATTCCTCATAAGAAAAAAATTTTATGGCTGTAAGTACTTTTAAAACTTCAATAACATTCCAATTAGAATTTAGTTGAGAGGCTTGCAATGAACAGACAACTTATGAGAAACACCTTATAAAATGCTGTTAATTAATAAAGTAACATGTTTAGATTAAATTCACCTATAGAGGACTTTCTTTTTTAAGGGGGAAAATAAAAGGTCATGACTCACAGACTCACCATTAATTGATCAATTACTATATATCTGGGTCTTTCACAAACATCACTTTATTAAAGCTTTACAATTAACTTGTAAGGAAGGTATTGCCACCCCCACTAGGCAAATAAGAAAAAAGTAAATAGGAAAAACAGAGTCTAAGATCCAAGTCTTATAACTCTAAGTAACATGCTTGTTCCATGGTGGTCCACCAATACAGAAATCATGCTAATACCATCATGCAAAACAAGAAGATAGAGAAAACCTCAAAAGTCTCAAAAACCTAAGTCAAGATCAAAGTAACAATTACCTACAGGTAAAGAGCACAAGAAAACTTGATACCAATACTTAGGACTGCAGAAAGCTCCCAGTTTAAACCACAACATCCTAGAAACAATCACTAATCAAGTGCCAAAGGAATAATATTAAAGTCGGAGGGATGCCTGGGTGGCTCAGTCAGTTAAGCGTCTGCCTTCAGCTCAGGTCATGATCCCAGGGTCCTGGGAATGGGTTGGGCTCCTTTCTCCCTCTCCCACTCCCCCATTTGTGCTCTCTTGCTCATTCTTTCTCTCTCTCTCTCTCTCTCTCTCTCTGTCAAATAAATAAATAAAATCTTTAAAAATAACAATAATAATATTAACATTGGAGATTTCACTTTGCAACAAGGCCATAGTGTGCATTTTATGGGTAAAAAAAAGCCAAGATGCAGTTATAAACATCTACAATAACATAGGTGCAATGTAAAATAGTTCAGTACACATATTGATTATATATATTTACAAAGCCTTCAAGCAGAACATAAGCAAGACAGTTATTCTATACCATAAATTTAACCTGTAACTACTAAGCTGGCCATATATACTAAATATTTAATTAATAATTTCTTGGGACGCCTGGGTGGCTCAGTTGGTTAAGCGGCTGCCTTCGGCTCAGGTCATGATCCCAGCGTCCTGGGATCGAGTCCCACATCGGGCTCCTTGCTCGGCAGGGAGCCTGCTTCTGCCTCTGCCTGCCACTCTGTCTTCCTGTGCTCACTCTCTCGCTCTCTGACAAATAAATAAAATCTTTAAAAAAAAAATAATAATAATAATAATTTCTTAAGGACACAATTTAGAAGTAATTTATGGGGGTGATTTGAATGGCCACAGCCTCTTTAAAAACTGAAAAAGGAAGTCTGAGTTGATATTATTTCTCAATAAATTTCTCTGTACAAAGGAGAGGCAATATAAATCATTTCATCAATATTAAAGTTGTATTCAGAGCTTAAAAACAACATTCAGTTTTAGAGGCCTCACAGAGTATGACAGGGAAAAAGTTTTAAATCTCTTCACTAGTCACTGCTTATCCCTTTCTCTAGTCAACAGAGTGTCAAGGTAGTTCTGACATTGGAGAAAGACACAAAAGTTCTGAAGGTGAAAGGGGAAAATGGTAATCATATTCATTTGTCTAGATCAGAGTAGAATTTAAGAAGTAACAGTTAAAAAAAAAAAGGTCCAAAAGCTATCTTACCACCAACTAGCAGAAAAACCATATAAGCAGGTAAAAGAAGGGAAAAGCAAAATAGGTAGGCCACCTCAAATAAAACACCTAGTAAAAGGCCAATAGACAATACAAAATTTAGCACCTCTCTGGGTTTTCATTTGACATCATTATTAAGAAATAATGCTAGCTAAAGAAGAAAATACAGGTGCCTGGGTGGCTCAGTGGGTTAAGCCACTCACTGCCTTCATCTCAGGTCATGAACTCAGGGTCCTGGGATCAAGTCCCACATCAGGCTTTCTGCTCAGCAGGCAGCCTGCTTCCCTCTCTCTCTCTCTGCCTACTTGTGATCTCTCTCTGTCAAATGAATAAATAAAATCTTTAAAAAAAAAAAAAAGAAGAAAATACATCCATTTGTATTACTTTCTTACACTTTTATTTTAACCATGATACTACAATTTTATTCAAAAGTTGTCTAAGACTGTGCTTCGTAAGGCGTAAGAGATATCCTGGCCTAAAATTAAATAGTCTCAGGAAATTCAGAGAATTTTCCATGAAAAACCATGTATAGATTCCACAGGGTCCACAAATCCCAAATTAAGAATCCACACAGCTATGACTTTATTTCAAAATCTATAAGCATATGTTTATAAATCAGGAAACTAAACTTTCACTTTGATTTCCAATAAAAAAAATATCTTCTGCTGGAATCACGAACTCCATGTGACAAAGGGAACAGTGACACTATCATTACCTAGAGGCTAACATGGAAATTGCAGTGAAAATACCAAAATTAGATTATCATGTTAGAATCATAGTATTTCCAATAAGAAATAAGGATCCTTGGAGAAATGCTGGTTCTGGGCCTGGCTAAGGCAGTGTCCAAGAGGAGTAAGAGAGGTCTTGTTCTACCTAAAAGCAAGAAAACTATCAAAGATAGTTATATCAAAGAGAACTGAATCAAACTTAAAGGGGCTTTTATGGACAAAAGATGGAACAATTTTACCAGCAAAAAGAATGATGGTTCTAAATTCTTTAATGTCAATTACAAACAAGATTGACTCAATCCTCTATATTAGATGTATGAAATGTGCTCCTTTTTAGCAGCAGATATTTTCTTCAATCTCATCTGTGTTCCAAACATAATGTTTACCATATAATCTATGATTACAAACATATGAAAAATCAAGAAATGTGCCTTATACATTAGAGAAAGAACAGCCAACAGAAACAGGCTACTAATGACTCCAATGTTGGAATTATCACATGAGAACCTTAAAATAATTAGGATAATTATTTTATGTAACTACCTAATAGAAAAGGGGGAACTTTTCAAAAAAAATATGGGAAATCTCAACAAAGAAAAAATTCAAATATGAACCAAATAAAATTAAAAATATACTATAAAAAATGAAAATGCATTCAACAGATGTAGGAGTACACAAGAGATAGCTAAAGAAAAAAATCAGTGAACTTAATAATAGTCATGAGAAATTACCCAAACTGAAACACAAAGAGGAAAAGAATGACTAAAAATGGAACAAAGCACCCCAGATCTGTAGGAGAATACCAAAGGTACACAATGGCAGTCCCAGAAGTAGAAGACAGGACAAAGCAGAAGAAATGTCTGAAGATACAATGGCTGAGAATTTTCCAAGCCTGACGAGTGAAATGAACTCAATAACCTGGGAAGCTCAGCAAAACCTAAGAAAGATAAATACGAACTATATCACACATTGGAACATATAGTCAAACTGCTGAAATCCAAAGATAAAATTAAAAAACAGAAAAAAAATATTTCACACAAGGGGACAACTTCCCACCAGAAATAATGAAACTGAAAATGACAACAGAAAAACAACTGAAGAAAGGGAAAAACAAAACAAAACAAAACAAAAACAAAAAGCAGACAACATAGAATTCTCTGTGCTGAGAAAATAACCTTCAAAAATAAAGGGAAAATAAAGACATTTCAGATAAGTAAAGATGATAGACTCATCACCAGCAAAGCTGAACTATAAAAATACTAAAGAGCATTCTTTAGACTAAAAAGAAATAATACAGGAAGCTTGGTATTAGAAATAAAGAGCAAGAACATCAAAAAGAGGAGCTAGATGGATAAAAATTGTCTTTAATTTTAAAAAGCGATTAAGTATTATACGTGTGTATATTTGTTTGCAAATTTCTTTAAAAGATAACAGACCACCCAAAAAACAAACAACCCAATCAAGAAATGGGTGGAAGAAAGAAATGGCCAAGAGACACATGAAAAAGTTCTCAACATCACTCGGCATCAGGGAAATATAAATCAAAACCACAGTGAGATACCACCTCATACCAGTCAGAATGGCTAAAGTTAACAAGTCAGGAAACGACAGATGTTTGTGAGGATACAGAGAAAGGGGAACCTTCCTATACTGTTGGTGAGAATGCAAGCTGGTGCAGCCACTCTGGAAAGCAGTACGGAGGTTCCTCAAAAAGTTGAAAATAAAGCTATGCTATGACCCAGCAATTGCACCACTGGGTATTTACCCTAAAGATACAAATGTAATGATCCAAAGGGGCACATGCACCCCAATGTTTATAGCAGTAATGTCCACAATAGCCAAACTATGGAAAGAACCTAGATGTCCATCAACAGATGAATGGATAAAGATGCCGTGTGTGTGTGTGCACGCACACACACACACACACACACACTGGAATACTATGCAGCCATCAAAAAACCCCAGAAATCTTGCCATTTGCAACAACATGGATGGAACTAAAGAGTATTATAGTAAGCGAAATAAGTCAATCAGAGAAAGACAGTTATCATATGACCTCTCTGATATGAGGAATTTGAGAGGCAGGGCAGGGGGTCATGGGGAGAAGGGGGGGGATGAAACAAACTGGGACCAGGAAGGGAGACAAACCACAAGAGATTCTTAATCTCAAAAAACAAACTGAGGGTTGCTGGGGGGTGGAGGGGGAGGGATAGGGTGCCTGGGTTATGGACACTGGGGAGGGTGTGTGCTATGGTGAGTGCTGCAAATTGTGTAAAACTGATGATTTGCAGACCTGTACCCCTGAAGCAAATAATACATTATATGAAGAAAGAAAGAAAGAAAGAAAGAAGAGAAAAGAAAGAAAAGAAAAGAAAAGAAAGAGGCAGAAGACATGAACAGACCTCTCTGCAAAGAAGGCATACAAATGGCCAACAGAAACATGAAAAAGTGCTCAACATCACTCAGCATCAGGGAAATACAAATCAAAACCACAACCAGATACCATCTCACACCAGTCAGAATGGCCAAGATTAACAAGTCAGGAAATGACAGGTGTTGATGAGGATGCAGAGAAAGGGGAACCCTCCTACACCACTGGTGGGAATGCAAGTTGGTACATCCACTCTGGAAAACAGTATGGAGGTTGTTCCTCAAAAAGCTGTAAAATACCCTACAACCCAGCAACTGCACTGCTGGGTATTTACCCCAAAGATACAAAAGCAGTGATCCAAAGGGACACCTGCACCTCAATTTTTATAGTAGCAATGTCCACAACAGTCAAACTACAAAAAGAGCCCAGATATCCACTGACAGATGAATGGATAAAGAAGATGTGGAATATATATACAATGGAATATTCACATCAAAAAAATTGAAACCTTGCCATTTGCAATGATGTGGATGGAACTAGAGGGTATTATGCTAAGGGTATTATGCTAAGCAAAAAAAGTCAATCAGAAAAAGACAATTATCATATGATCTCACTCATACATGGA
Source organism: Mellivora capensis (assembly GCA_004024625.1). Lineage (NCBI taxonomy): Eukaryota > Metazoa > Chordata > Mammalia > Carnivora > Mustelidae > Mellivora > Mellivora capensis. The sequence goes on along the minus strand of PISX010035605.1, from coordinate 5,987 downwards.
ATTTAACAAATAAGGCAGATGATCATAGGGGAAGAGAGGAAAAGATGAAACAAGATGAAACCAGAGAGGGAGACAAACCATAAGAGGCTCTTAATTTTAGGAAACAAACTAAGAGTTGCTAGAGGGGGAGGTGGGTAGGGGGATGGGGTGGTTGGGTGATGAACACTGGGAAGAATATGTGTTGTGGTGAGTACTGGGTAGTGTGTAAGACTGATGAATCACAGATCTGTACTTCTGAAACAATATATTATATGTTAATTCTTAAAGATAATGGACTCCTTAAAGTAAAAATAATTTTAAAAATAAACAAAAATAAAGTAAAAATAATAATATGATATATTGTGAGGTTCATAATATGAGCATTAAAATATAGGCCAAGAGTTCGAAGGATAGAGAAGAAATAATGAATTTATCCTGTTAAAAGAATCTTACATTGTTTGTGAAGTGAAATATTTTAAAGTAGACTATGGTAATCAATGATATATATTGTAAACTCTAGAGAAAAAAAAATATGTTGAAATAGAACAAAATATTAATAGACATGGGAAAAGTGAACTATTAAAAAACATTCAATCCAAAGGAAAACAAGAAAAGAACAGAAAGAACAAGGGAAAGAAAGAACAGAAAATAAAAAGCTAGATGGTATGATTCTGCCTAATCATATCAGTAATTACATTAAATGTAAATGGACTAAACTTCATGTAAAAGGCTTAGATTATCAATCTGGAATAATATTAAAAGGAGAGGGGTCCCATTTGTTTAAAAAAAACACAATTTCATATAAAAAGCAAAACAGGTTGAAAGTAAAATGGTGGAAAATGATATCCCAGACAAACATTAAGAAAGCTGGTGTGACTGTGTCAATGTTAAACTAAGTAACTTAAAGAGGATTATCTAGAGATAAAAGAGAATATTTTATAATGATAAAATTTATCCAGATTTATTCAGAAGACATAACAATCCTAAGCTAATGTACATAACTAATAACTTCTAAATACACAGCTATATTTATAATTCATTCAAATGTCAGAGCTTCTAAATACAGGAGGGAAAATAATAATGAATGCAATGGGCTGAAACACATCAAACATATAAAAATCTACAAATTGACAATTTCACATATGAACAAATAAATAAATGTAAATTTAAAAAACAAATTCAATAAAATAAAGACTTAATTGGGGTGCCCAGGTGGCTCAGTTGCTTAAGTGTCTGCCTTCAGCTCAAGTCATGATCCCAGGGTACTGGGATCAAGCCCCAAATCAGGCTCCCTGCTAAGTGGGAGCCTGCTTCTCACTCTTGCTATCTCTGTCTCTCTCTCTAAATAAATAAATAAAATCTTAAAAAAAAAAAAAAAAAGACCTAATTGAGCATATTAGGAAATTACCTGAGCATCATTTCATTATTTTGAGAACTGATATATAAATAAAAAGACCTGAGCATCTTTTCTGCCTTTCCTGGATAAACCATACCTGTAGGTAACCAAGTATATGATGAGAAAAGGTTTTCTTTTCAGAATAATTATAGCCAATAAATACAGAAGAAATCATAGAATTCAGGACTATGTTAACACAATGGAGAATTACACAAATGTTAAGATAAATGCACTAGAGTTATAGAGCAACTTTCTGGACAAATACTATAGAAACATAATAGTTACCTAAAGAAGCAAGTCAAAGAGAACTATATACCATATGATATCATGCTCCTATTGCTCAATAAAAAACCATAAAACAAAACAAGTAATAAATTGTTTAGGATGCATACATATTAAACTTTTTTTTTCAAGGCAAGTGAATGATACACAATTCAGGACAGTGGGAGGAGAGACAGAGGTTTGGGAAAGGATAGGAATAGATATAATACAATTACTAATGTTCACTTTAAGCTGATGACAAAAGGGTAAGAGATTTTATTTTTATGTTTATTAACTTACATACATGATACTTTATACATATTCAGTAACACAAGTTTAAAACACTTAGTTTTTAATAAGAAAAAAGATAGTATCTACCAAAAATCCTTAAAAATGTCCATTCCTTTTGATATATTTTGGTATATAAGGTATATGTCCAGGAATTTGTGTTAAGGAAACAGAGAAGTATACAAACATCATGTACAAGAAAAACAATGTTATCTGAAGAGCAAAACAAAACAAAACAAAAACAAAAACCAGAAAATAACTCAATGGTCATTCTAAGAAACTGAAACAATTTTATTTATTTATTTTAAAGATTTTATTTATTTATTTGACAGACAGAGATCACAAGTAGGCAGAGAGGCAAGCAGAGAGAGAGGAGGAAGCAGGCTCCCTGCTGAGCAGAGAGCCCGATGTGGGGCTCGATCCCAGGACCCTGAGATCATGACCTGAGCCAAAGGCAGAGGCTTTAACCCACTGAGCCACCCAGGTGCCCCGAAACAATTTTATTAAATAGAATTTTTATAGAATAATTTTACAGAATAGAATTCCATTCAGCTATTTTACAACAATAAAATTACTATTTAAATCACTAGCTTAGGAGTTAGTAAATTCCTAAACTCTATGAGTTAGACCAGAGGTACTTAAGCTGAGCAATCCATGACTATGAATCCCATGAAATACTACTAGAATTGTGTGTACATTTATGCAGATAACTGTGTTCATGTGCATGTTTCTAGAGAGAGAATCCATAGTTTTTAGATTCTCAAAGGGAACATGGTTACTCCAAAAAAGAAAAAAAAAAGAAAGAAAAGAAACAGTTACTATGTTAGCTAATCTCTAAAGATGTCCCCCAATGAACAAAGCTGCCCAGTATTCATGACCTTATGTGTTCCTCTTCTACACTGAATCTGGATTGGCCCTGTGATTCACTTTAATAAGCAGAATGCTAGTCCCAGCCCTAAGCCCTAAAGAAGATTGACAGCTTTTACTTTTACACTTTGAGAGTCCTGAGCTACCATGTAGCTGCTGGAGAGGCCACATTAGAGAGGAAGAAGCCCTGATACTACATGGTAAGAAAGCAAGTCCAAAGCATTCTAGCATGGCACGTGTTGTGATGAGCCCTGTATGTTACACATAAATTATGAGTCATTGAACACTGCATCAAAAACTAACAATGTACTACAGAGTAGCTAACTGAACGTTTAAAAAAAAAAAAGCATTCCAGCACACCAGCTGAGTCCAACCTTCTGGTTGTCCCCACCAACGCACCAGCCATGTAAGAAAGCTGTCATGGACATTTAGTTAAGCCACGACCTGAATATGAGAATCCCCAAGCATACTGGCAAAAGACCTGTCCATTTATGAACCAGCCAACACACACAATCATAAGAAATAAGAAAAGGGCTGTTCTTCTAAACCACAAAGATTGGGGGTGATTCATTAAACAGCAATAGGTAACCAAATAGTTACAGATGGCTGATTTAGACTAAGTAACTTCACCTAATTTAGCACCTAATGTGTTTTAGTATAATGGCTAAAACAAAAATCAGAAGCTATCCATCAGTGGATATAACATCACTCCTCAGTCCTCTGTGTAATCCCTGTCCATGTGGGCATGTACGGGCGTGCACACACACTTGCACACATACAATAATGCCATTTATATAACAGTTTCACTGACCAAAAACTTTAGTCATTTTTATTTCATGTACTTTATTTACATAGACCCTTTTATAACACATAAATGAAATACAGATCAAGCATCTAACTTTGCCCTTATATTAAGAGATGAAAAGGAGTGAGACCCTTAAATGACCCTTCATTTTAAATATTAAAGTGGTTACTTATGTAAATCACCTTCATTTTATATATTACAGTGGTTACTTATGTAAATCACCCTCTAAACTTAAAAAAAACTAGACTGAGGTTAAAGGAACACATGTTTAAAAGGTATTTTATAATGCTAATAAAATAGCATTGTATTATGTCATATTAGGACAATTACAATGCTTACTGAACAGAAATACTTTTTCTTTATTAATTTACACAATAATCTTGCAAATGATACTTGAGAGGAAAACAAATTCAAAAAGAACCAAGAATTCTGCCCCAGAACCAAGAAGCAAAGCAGAACATAAACAATATGAAAAAGGCCAGATCCCATTTCATCTATTCAATTTGAGTGAAATGAAGATATAAACAAACTTTGTGGTGGTGTGTTTTTTTTTAATCTACTGCATTTGATTTTTCAAAACAAAAACATCCATTTTCCACAGCCAGATATGTGTTAGCCAAAAATAATGGCAAAAGGCAAGGCTTTGGTAAGGACAGATATAAATGACAACTATATATTTTTTAACTCCTTAAATACCTAACCTATAACATTTTAAGGAGAATAATAGCTTAATAAATTCCAACTCAGTCCCTCTTCTTTTTTACATTTCTCTACCATCATTGAGGGAAGAGTCTTTAGACTTTCTAGGTACTCAGGTACTGTTTGACCTTTCTAAACTTGATTTCTCATTTGAAAATGGGAATCACTAGGTAAAAAGTATTTAGCATAGCACCTACCCACAGCAATTGTTCAACAAATAATACCTATAATTACCATCCTTATTACTCATCACAAAATGATGGCAAGTGCCCAGTTTAGTAGGATACTGGTGGTGACCTATACACCTATTTCCTTCTCCTAACAGAATTCTGATTTTGTTCTCCTTTTTACTCCCCCCCAACCCACAGTCAGAAACATGCCCTACAGGCATATTCTGTGCCCATGATAGGTTTATGGGTAATTTCCCTTTGCCAGTGATTAGTTCAGAAATGGGCATGTGACCCAACATTAGCCAATCACCAGAATGTGAGGAGAGGTCTGCTAGGAAGGTTCTGAAGAAAGTGTTCCTCATTCCTGGAAAAGAACTACCAAAAAATATGTTTTTTTTTCCTTCTAGAGATTTTTGTGTGATGAGTTTTCCTGGCAAGGCAGTAGCCCTTCTGCCATCAGCCTAAGGAAGAAGCTAACAATGACAAAGGCAGAGGAGAACTAGGTCCTTGATATCATCAGGGGAGCTCCTGAACCAACCAACCCTGGAGTCCTCCTACCTCTGAACTTCCTCATATGTGAAATCATATCATTCCTGAAACAAGTTCAAATTGTGATTTTTTGCTTATAGCCCAAAGCACACTAATTACTTCAGTAATGGAAAGACAGGAAAACTGTAAAAGATTTTATCAAGACTAAACTAAAATTAAACCACACTTCTCTTCAAAAGAACAGAGCCTCTACCATGAACACATAAAGCTCTTGAACAGGCAGGAACGCTGGCTCTGGTTTATCAATGTGCAACAACTAAGTCATTTTGGCAATCAGACTATATGACAGTGCTTCAAATAGGCAAAGGGTTACTGAATTCAGATCAATAGATAATTTATTGAATACCAATGATATCATAGAGCCACCTCAAGGAGCTCTCAGGCTTTGTAATGAGAAACAACCATACAAGTCACATCAATACTATCTCATGGTCCCAGTGACCATGGAGGGAATAAATCTGCAGGGGTGAGTGAAGGAAGGAGAAAAAGAGAGAAGGAGGGAGGCTGCAGAAAAGAGAAGAAACACATTTGAGCTCAATCCTAAAAGATGAACCAGATTTCTGGGAAGTGATTCTAAACAAGAGCAGAAAGAGAAACATGTACTCCTTTCTCAAAAAATTGTGCCAAGTTGTTTATGTTGCAATGACAGCAATAAAGAAATGAAGTAAATGATGACAGTAGGAATTTATAGCAAGAGTTTATTTTGTAGATCATAATAAAACTTACCTGTGCAATTTGCACAATGAGTTGCTAAGAATTATTCATGAACTTGAAGACATGAGCAGGATTTAATATGCAAAAGTTGCTATGAGGAAAGCCCAGAGCTGTACCACAAACCCAAGGCCGTGCCCAGAGACAAATAATTCTGATGTGAAAAGCTGCAAAAAGGAACTGCTGCTAAGATGTGAAGCAAAGTCAAAGAAGGTAAGACAAATTGGAAAAGTGAAGATGTATATGACAAACACAAGAAAAA
>PISX010035604.1:0-12741 GCA_004024625.1 Mellivora capensis | reverse complement strand
AAAAAATGGGCAGAAGATATGAACAGACACTTCTCCAATGAAGACATACAAATGGCTATCAGACACATGAAAAAATGTTCATCATCACTAGCCATCAGGGAGATTCAAATTAAAACCACATTGAGATACCACCTCACACCAGTTAGAATGGCCAAAATCAGCAAGACAGGAAACAACGTGTGTTGGAGAGGATGTGGAGCAAGGGGAACCCCCTTACACTGTTGGTGGGAATGCAAGTTGGTGCAGCCACTCTGGAGAACAGTGTGGAGGTTCCTCAAGAAGTTAAAAATAGAGCTTCCCTATGACCCTGCAATTGCGCTGCTGGGTATTTACCCCAAAGATACAGATGTGGTGAAAAGAAGGGCCATCTGTACCCCAATGTTTATAGCAGCAATGGCCACGGTCACCAAACTGTGGAAAGAACCAAGATGCCCTTCAACAGACGGATGGATAAAGAAGATGTGGTCCATATACACTATGGAGTATTATGCCTCCATCAGAAAGGATGAATACCCGACTTTTGTAGCAACATGGACGGGACTGGAAGAGATTATGCTGAGTGAAATAAGTCAAGCAGAGAGAGCCAATTATCATATGGTTTCACTTATTTGCGGAGCATAACAAATAACACGGAAGACATGGGGAGATGGAGAGGAGAAGGGAGTTGAGGGAAATTGGGGGGGAGATGAACCATGAGAGACTATGGACTCTGAAAAATAACCTGAGGGTTTTGAAGGGGCGGGGGGTGTGAGGTTGGGGGAGCCTGGTGGTGGGTATTATGGAGGGCACACATTGCATGGAGCACTGGGTGTGGTGTAAAACTATGAATTCTGTTACGCTGAAAATAAATAAAAAAAATATTTAAAAAAATGATTATAGCTTCCTTCTATTCCTCATTATATCCTACTTCCATCCCTCCTCATCTTCCTCTTACTTTATTTCTTTTACTGTTTCCTCTTTTCTGATTTATTCTTTTTCTCTGCCCTGCCAGTAGTCCTGGGAATTTCCCTGAGCCCAGCTCCACAGTGCAAAAAGCTGTCATGAAGTTGATGAGACTGATGGGAGAAAAGATTCTTACATTAAGCCTATTTTTTCCTTGTAACTTTTCCAAAAGGGCTCTTTGATTCCAAATAATCATACTCTGGGGTTTTTGTAAAAAAAAAGAAAATGCACATTTTCCTGTGCTCTTGCGGAGCACAGTAATGTTTACATGTTTACCATTTTCTGGAAGATTCTGTGTCAGATCTTTAAGTTCCTCTTCTGTGAGGTTCATGCCCATATTTCCCAGAACTGTGTCCAGCTTGTTGACATCAACCATTCCTCCTTGGGAAAGAGACATGTATATAGACAAAATTTAAGGAATCCAAAAAGTGACAAAACTACTAATTCTTTTTTTTTTTTAAAAGATTTTATTTATTTATTTGACAGACAGAGACCACAAGTAGGCAAGAGAGGCAGGCAGGGAGAGAGAGGAAGAAGAGGCTCTCCGCAGAGCAGAGCGCCCGATGTGGGGCTCGATCCCAGGACCCTGGGATCATGACCTTAGCTGAAAGCGGAGGCTTTAACCCACTGACCCACCCAGCCCCCCCCCACTTTTTTTTTTAAAGATTAAAACTACTAATTCTTATGTATTATGATTAACCCTTTAGCATAATGGAGTAAGACCCAAGACTCAGTAAGTCTGATAAAATAACAAAAATCAATAACAAGCATAATAATTAAAACCTCTTCAAATAAATCTGGTTCCAAGGACTAAACTACGTGGCATAAAGTTTTAAAGGGGAAAATTAATTAATTTGAAGTTTACAGTAGTCTCCCCCCACCGCCCCCCGCCTTATCTGCAGTTTAGCTTTCCACAGTTATACACTGTCAACCATGGTCTGGAAGCAGATATCTTCCTGACCTGTCATCAGAAGGTCTATAGTAGCCTAATGATACATCAAAACACCTACGTCATTCACGACCTCTCATCTCATCATTATAGGCATTTTACCACCTCACATCATCACAAAAAGAAGGATGAGTAAAGTACTATAAGCTATTTAGAAAGAGACAGAGACCACATTCATATAACTTTTATTATAGTATATTATTATAACTGTTCTATTTTATTATTAGTTATCTTTAATCTCTTACTACACTTAATTAATTAATTTTTTAAAAGATTTTATTTATTTATTTGACAGTCAGAGATTACAAGTAGGCAAGAGAGGCAGGCAGGGAGAAAGAGGAGGAAGCAGGCTCTCCGCGGAGCAGAGAGCCTGATGTGGGGCTCAATCCCAGGACCCTGGGATCATGAACTGAGCCGAAAGCAGAGGCTTTAACCCACTGAGCCACCCAGGTGCCCCTGCACTTAATTTATAAATTAAATTTTATCAGAGGAATATTTGTATAGGAAAAACAGAGTATATATGGGGTTCAGTACTATTCATGGTTTCAGGCATCCACTGGAGGTCTTAGAACACATCTCTTGCGAATAAGGGAAGAGTACTGTAAAGTCAATTCAGTATTAGAGTCATATGGAGACAACTTTTGTATTTTTTTAAACAATAAGTGAAGTTTACTTTTTTAGCTAAAACTTCAGCTTATTTCTACTAATGACCAGATTACCTGCATAACTGAATCAGTACTTAATTTTAAAAATAATTACAGACAGGCTTCATTCATTTTTTTCCTCTGAGTTCAAAAAAATTCCCTAAGAGTATGAGACTTCTTCCTAGCACACAAAAGTAAAAATATAATAGCAAATTACAGTCTTACGAAGGAGTATAAGCTCAATATAGATGCCCAGTTATATCCAAAATTTAGTTACTAGGGAGGAGTGGAAATAAAAAACTTGACAGATTTCAGATCTATCTGTATTTTCTCACAATTCTTACCCACCTCTAAGAGACTTAACAGCATCCATTAGCCTATTTTGATAGATCTTTCCATCTGCTGTAAGAAATTGCACAATTAGGGTCACAAATTACGTAGAAATTCACTAAGATAAAATATAAGAGCTAGAATTTTAAAAAGATATATTTGGTTAATTACACTAAAGAGCTTGCTTTGGCAGCATATATATGATTACTTACATTAGAAATACCCAGTTTACTCTAAAACAAGGAAATCAAGAAATAAAGAGGATTCACAATGCAGACATTCCACCTAATCATGAGCAGTAGAGGCAGCTACTCTTGGCTAATGAAACACATTCTTTTTCATTTCTCACTTTGACTTATCCTTCTTTACCTCTAGTGCATACTTTCTGTTTCTCATATTCACAGTTTAATGTATTTTGCCTCTCAGTGGACTCAAAAGTGATGATACGGATTTTTTTTCCTTTAATGGCAGGATCCATGACTGCTGTATTTGTGATTCCTAAACTGAAATGGAACTTCTTGATTCTGAGGCAGAATAAGGTCATGCTTAATATTTCAAGATACATATTCTTTCTTCCATGATCAAATAAAGACAATGTTTAAACTTTTCACAAATATGTAAGTTCCCTTAAAGTCTATATGAGTATTTGAAATTCTTACCAGTTATTGGTAGATTTTTCAGTAGTGCCAACAATTCCTTTTTTGTGAGCTCTAGTCCCATGTTTCCTAGACTGTCTCCCATATCACTGGCATCAATCTCCCCTCCTTCAAAAACACAAGATGGTATCAGATAAGAACTTTAAGGATGACCTAATTTCAAAATGTGAAAAAAAATCATCTAAGCCTGTTCATGTGAACTTCACTGCTTGATGAAGGCAGAGTGGACATATCTAATTATATAACCAGTAGCATTCATGTAAATAAATCCCTTCCCTTAACACTACTAAAATGACCTACATTCTATTAATGGAGATAAAATAATAATTACAAAAAGTGTGGACTATCAACACAAGAAAAGAAGGTTTACATATTTTTCTAGTGAGTTAGGATTTTATTAGGATTGATCCAAATAATTCTGTCATCAGATTAGACAATGTTTCTGATCATCTTTAAATAATATCATCACCTATATCTTTATTAGAGCTTTACTTTACTATTCATTGATTTGATCTAGAATATTTTCCCCCGACACAGGAAAAGTGATAATGTCAAGCTCAAAAAACAAAGAATTTGCTACCAAGACACAGAACTGAAATTTTATTACTAAAGTATAGATAAGCAAAAGCCTAACTCTAAGAAATTAGGTTTAAAAAATTCTATCAGATGAAAGATAAAATGGTAGAATAAACAAGTAGTAAAAAAATCTTTAAAATATAATTTTGAGAAAAATTTACACTCTTAGGCTAGTATCAACTTCTCACCTGTAAGAGCTTTCACACCATCCATCAACTTATCAAAATCAACTTTCCCATTACCTATAAGAAAAGGTAAAAATAAGAATAATAAAGTGACCCAGACTCAGAGAAACAATGTATGAAACCCCTATATTGTGAAAGTCTACTTTTTCTCATTGTGCCCTCTGTTAATCTTCAACTTATAAATTCTGGTTTTCAGAACTTCTATAATAGAACACATGCCATATTCCCTATCAGAGACTAGTAAACTATGGAACACTGATCAAATCCAGCCCACCATCTTTTTTTTTTTTTAAGGTCCATATATCTTTTTATTTTTTTTACCACTTATTTTTATATGGTCCATGAGCTAAGAATCATCTTTACATTTTTAAATGGTTGAAAAACCCAAAAGGATGTTATTTGTGATACATAAAAAACCTATAAAGAAACTGTTAAAGACTTTATTCATCTCATATGGGTAAATTTCCCTTCCTTTCTTATTTTCCAATACTTTTATTTATTTAATCACTATTTATTAGTTACTGACAAGTGGCCAAGAAGTCCCTATTAATGGTGTGGTGTGGTGTTTAACAGGGTCACAAAAGTCACCACTGAAGCTCCTAGCTTGGCTTGCCACATTTCCACAGATTTTGATGGTAATGAGACAATAAGCATAAATGGATTTAAACAGTTACTTATAAACTAGAAGCAAGATCAGCATAGGGTCGAGCCTTGCCTCTTTAGTCCCAGGATACAGCACTGAACCAGCTGGGCCAAATGACTGGCACATACAATGAGTTGTTTTACTGCTGAAGAGCTCATTCAAAACTGTAACCAACTAGTTCTATGGACTTACACAGAACCCTGCAGCTGTACCCTAAGGGAGAGAGGTGGAAAGTCTGTGTTCAACAGAAAGTAGGCAGATGGGTGAGAAATGACGTTGTAACAGTCTCCTGCAGATAGGGAAGCGGATAGAGAAACTGGTGGCAGCTCCTCAAGAGGCTGCTTACCTCCTCTCATTCTGGGAGGAATCATGAAGCTTTCAACTAAGACTTAGGTTAGATTTGCCTTGAGATATATTTATGTGGCCTATGTGGAGACAAGCAAAGTTGTCAGAAAAGAGCCATTTCCCTCAAGTTACTTACCTAATATTTGAAATATGTTAGGTCACAAGGGTACAAAGATGACTAAAGTATACTTTCTACCATTACTTCAGAGTTTAGAAAAACTGGTATGCTGAGTAAATAAAATTCAGAGAAAGTATACAGTTATGGAAGACTCTTGTTCCAATTGCCTGAAGTTTCCCCGTACATGCCACATACTAATTTTTCTTTTCCCTACATAACAAATTAAATTAGGGAATTATTATCTATTATTCTTAAGCAAAGTATTTTAAATATACATGTGCCCTACTTCAAAAGATAGATGAAAAACTGTAATAAGAATATGAAAATCGGGGCGCCTGGGTGGCTCAGTTGGTTGGGCAGCTGCCTTCGGCTCAGGTCATGATCCCAGCGTCCTGGGATCGAATCCCATGTCCAGCTCCTTGCTCGGCAGGGAGCCTGCTTCTCTCTCTGCCTCTGCCTACCACTCTGTCTGCCTGTGCTCGCTCTCTCTCTCTCTGACAAATAAATAAATAAAATCTTAAAAAAAAAAGAATATGAAAATCATCTAGGCCTGGAAATTTACTTACTTTTTTCCTTATCATTTAGAATGTTTATTTTATATTTATTGAATGATGTTTAGATTCAAACAGATTTTTAAAATACTCTTATGCAAACATAAGAATATGTGAAATAAACTAGCAATTACTATAAATTCATATTTAGAATTTAATTCTTTTTAATTGCTGTTAATCTTTTCAACTCAGAATCACTGGTGCATAGATCTTTTTGAATTAGCATTTTCATTCTCTTTGGGTAAATACCCAATAGTAGAATTATTGGATCATACAGTATTTCTATTTCTAATTTCCTGAGGAACCTCCATATTGTTTTCCACAGTAGCTATATCAATTTACATTCCCACCAATGGTGCGTGAGAGTTCCTTTTCTTCTATGACCTCACCAACACTTGTTATTTCTTAGGTTTTTATTTTAGCCATTCTGACAAGTGTGAGATATTTCACTGTGGTTTTGATTTGCATTTCCCTGATGATGAGTGATACTGAGGACCTTTTCATGTGTCTGTTGGCTATCTTATATCTTCTTTGGTAAAGTGTCTTTTCAGATCCTCTGCCATTATATTGGTTTTTTTTTTTTGGTGTTGAGTTGTAAAACTTCTTTATCTACTTTGGATGCTAACCCCTTATTGGATATATCATTTGCAAATATCTTCTCCCATTTGGTAGGTTGGCTTTTTATTTCATTGATGGTTTCCTTCACCATGCAAAAGCTTTTTATTTTGGTATAGTCCTAATAGTTTATTTTTGCTTTTGTTTTCCTTGCCTTAGAAGACATATCTAGAAAAATACTGCTATGGCTGATGTCAGAGAGATGTCTGAGAGGTTACCACCTGTGTTCTCTTCTAGGATTTTTATCATTTTAGGTTTCATATTTAGTTTTTAATCCATTTTTAAGAAGATTTTAATTATTTGAGAGAGAGAGAGAGGCAGTGAGAGAGAGAGCATGAACCAGGGGAGTGGGGGGCAAGGGAGAGGGGCAAGCAGACTCCCTGCCTAGCAGGGAGCTTGATGCAGGCTCTACCCCAGGACCTTGGGATCATGACCTGAGCCACAGGCAGACACTTAATTGACTGAACTACCCAGCCACCTTGGTTTTTGTGCCAGTACCACAAAACTTTGGTTTTGATTACTATAGCTTTATAGTATACCTTGAAAAATGGAATTGTGATATCTCCAGCTTTGTTTTTCTTTCTTGAGATTACTTTATGTCTTTATGTTATTTATGTCTTTTGTAGTTCTATGCAAATTTTAGGATTATTTGTCCTAGTTTTATAGAACATGCTATTGGTATCATCATAAGGATTGCACTGGATTTGTAGGTTGCTTTGGGTAGTATGGACATTTTAACAATTTTGTTCTTCCAATCCCTGAGTATGGAATATCTTTCCATTTTTTTGTGTCATCTTCAAAATTCTTTCACAAATGTTTCACAGTTTTTCGAAGCATATTTTACCTCTTTGGTTAAGTTTATCCCTACGTATTTCATTCTTTTTGGTACAATTAAAGTTAATAAGAAATTTTGACTAGTTGCTGTTTGATGCCCATCCTTTTGTTGCTTTGAATTTCGTTCCACTTATTTTGAAGGATTTGGCAGTTTCTTTTGCCTCAACAGCAGTATATAGTGTATCACAGGAAGTTCTTCTGCATATGTATCATTAACAACAGGTAATAGAGATTCTCTACTTGTGGGTATGTTCCTTCCTTAGGTCCAGGAGTATTTCATTATAGCTTTGCAATAAAATTTGGAAAAATGGAATTGTGATTATTCTTCCAATGATACATTGTTTTATTCACTAATAACAAATTTATACCTTGCCACTATTTCCATGCTTTTCCTATATATAAAACTTTCTGTTCAATTGTTAACCATAGCGCAAAATTTTGGAGACTTTTTTTTTGAGGTGTTTTTAAACAGCAATTAAACTCAACACATGTGGTACCAACAGTACACAACTTAAAGTGGTAATATGCCACAATGACGACCTAAAAGCAAGTTCACATATGCAGACACAATGACAAGTATGTGATAATTCTATTATGTGATTGACAACAATTACAAGATGTATCCTGATGCACTTGTCAAAATGTGAAAGAACATATATTTTTTAAATGATGAAATAGGAGGCTGGTTCTGATTCTGTCATGACATTATTAGCTCTCTACAGCTTATTTTTCCTGATGATTAGACTAAAAACTCTAAAGAAAACATAGAAAGCAACAACACTATAATACACAAGAGAATCAAAACTTGCACAAATGACTGGCGAGGGGCTAAGTCTTCTGTTTTTGGTTTTCTTTCTCTTTTCCCTAATGACTTTGTCCGGAGGGTGGAGCCCCAGTCTCAGAACACGGCAGAGTAGGAAGCTAAACTTCTGATTAAAAACTCCATCCCTCAACTCCCTTCTCCTCTCCATCTCCCCATGGAGTTGAGGGAAATTGGAAGGGGAGGTGAACCATGAGAGACTATGGACTCTGAAAAAAAACCTGAGGGGTTTTGAAGGGGCGGGGGAGGTGGGAGGTTAGGGGAGCCTGGTCGTGGGTATTAGGGAGGGCACGTATTGCATGGAGCACTGGGTGTGGTGCAAAAACAATGAATACTGTTACGCTGAAAAGAAATAAAAATAAATAAATTAATTTTTTAAAAAAAGAGAAAAAAAACCCCTCCATCCCTCTGGCCTGGGAAACCTGGAAAAGGGGTCCCCCTTCAGGTTGGAAAACATGAGGGAATTCCAGAGAGAAGAGAAAAATGGAGAAAGGGACCTCCTAATTCTATATATGAATCTGCAAATTCTGACTTACTTTTGAATTGTGCATGCATGGGACAGACACAAAGTATTATAGCAAAGGCTTTGAGAACTTAATTAAGATTAAACCAGGGCCCATGTCAGACTAACTCAAGTGGCACATGCAAGATATAGACCCAAATCTGTGTTCTCAATCTCAGTGAGTTGATTATCTACTAAAACAAAAGCAGTGAACGTTGTTCAAGGAATTTTAACAGGCCTCAGAGTCTATCCAACGTAACAGTCAACAATGTTAAGGATATAATTCAGAATTATTTAACACACCAAGAGCTAAGAAAAATGAAATCAATTACCAAGCGAAAAGGTAACCAACACATGCCAACCCTGAGATGACTCAAATGTTAGAATTATATTAAAAAATTATATTAAAAATGTTTAAATCACACATTTTGATCATAGAATCCTTTATTTATAAGGCGATAACTCATAAAAGCTTTTGGAGACTCTAAAGAGTATTTGATTATTTTGTATGTTAAATCGTAAAGCAATCTAAAGGACTGATATCATCCCAAGTATGTTCTCTGACCATAACAGAGTTAAATTAGAAATGAACAACCAGGGAAGCCTGGGTGGTTCAGAGGATTAAGTCTCTGACTCTTGATTTTGGCTCAAGTCATGATCTCAGGGTCATGATCTCGGGGTCGTGAGATCAAGCCCTGAGTCTGCTTGGAATCCTTCTCTCCCTCTGCCCCTTCCCCCCAAAATAAATAATCTTAAAAAAGAAAAAAAGAAATGAACAACCAAAAGGAAATCTAAGAAACTCACAAATATTTTGAAATCAAACAACACATTTCAAAATAACCCATGGGTCAAAGAAGAAATTACAAGAGCAGTTAGAACATATTTTGAATGAAAATGAAATGTATGGGATGCAGTGAAGGTGGTACTTAGAGTAAAATTTATAATCTTAAATAACTATCTAAAATAATGAATAATTATGGCTTTACTTAATCTAGGAAAGTAAGAGCAAGCCAAAGCAAAGACAAGCAGAAGGAAGAAAATAAAGATTAGAGTGGATATAAAGCAACAGAAAATAGAAAAATGACAGAGAAAATCAATAAAACCAAAAGTTTGGTCTTTGAAAACATCACAAAAATTGAGAAATCCTTACCTAGACTGAGAAGGAAAAGGGAGATGACACAGATAACTAATATTAGTAATGTAAGAAGGGATAACCTTCTAAATTTACAGTAGTTAAAGGGTACAAAGGGAATACTGTGATTAACTCTATGCCAGAAATTAAACAATTTACATGAAATAGATCCTGAAAAGGACACAAATTGCCAAAACTGAATCAAGAAGAAACAGATCTGAATAGTCTTATAACAAATAAGAACATTGATTAAGTATTAGTAATTTTCTCAGAAAGAAAGGCCTAGGCCTGGATGGCTTCTTTGGTTAATTATTTCAAATGTTTAAAGAAAAAATAGCAACTCTACACAAATTATCTTAGAAAACAGAGGCAGGAAAAACACAGTTCATTCTATGAGGCCAGTGCTACCTTGATACAAAAGCTAGACAAACACATCGCAAGACAAATGAATTATAGTGTTGATGCCTTGTAATGACATTGGGAAGGAATGAGTTTTAGTAGGAAAATCAAGAGCTCAGACTTAAACAAGTTACAGATTATATGAGCCATCCAAATGGAGACTGCAAGTAGGTAAGAGATAAATCAAAGAGAGACGCAAGGAGAGTTTTAGGTTAGGAATATATATTAGTGATTCATTATAATACAAATAAAATTTAGAGCTAAGAAATCAGGTAAGTTCACTTAGAGAACCTATTTGAGTCTTGAGGTACTTCAACATTTTGAAAGAAGGTAGAGAAAAGTAGAAGAGGAGAAGACTAGAGAGAGAGAAAGAAACTCTAAGTAGTTATGATCAGATTTACATAGAATGGATCATTTTGTCTATTATGTGAAGAGTGGATATGAAGTAACAAAATTGTAGGCAGAGAAAGAGAGTTACCTAGCAGTCTAAGCAGAGATAAAAAGAAGTAGAAATAAAGACAGTGATACAGAGCTAAAGAGTAGGAATGGATTTAAGGAATATTTAGTGGTTTAAATAGGCAGCATAAAGTAATCAAGTGGATATGTTTCCAGCAGGGTCTATGAGGTAGAAAAAAGGATCAATTTAAGAAGATGTGGTATATATAAGATTAAGAAAATTATGTTTGAATGGCTGTTTGAGGTGAGTAAATATAAATGTCTTATAAGATTTAGAATAAAATAGCTTGAAAATTGAGGAAAGACTGGAAAGAATATAAAATTTGATGGTTCATGGCATCTGGGTGGCACAGTCATTTAAGCATCTGCCTTTGGCTCAGGTCATGATCCCAGGGTCCTGGGACAGAGCACCACATCTGGCTTCTTGTTCAGCAGGGAGTCTGCTTCTCCCTTTGCCCCCACCCCTCCCTGCTCTCATGCTCTGTCTCTTCCTCTTTCTCTCTTTCAAATAAATAAATAAAACCTTTTAAAAATCTGATGGTTCAAATAAATGGCTAAAAGTGGGAATTCATTGGGATGCCTGGGTGGCTCAGTTGGTTAAGCGGCTGCCTTCGGCTCAGGTCATGATCCCGGTGTCCTGGGATCAAGTCCCACATCGGCTCCTTGCTTGGTAGGGAGCCTGCTTCTCCCTCTGCCTCTTCCTGCCACTCTGTCCGCCTGTGCTCGCTCTCTCTCTCTCTCTCTCTCTGACAAATAATAAAATCTTAAAAAAAAAAGTGGGAATTCATCAAATCACTCAGGGAGGGCATGTAAAATTTAAAAAAATGTTTCAGGATTGGAGGAGCTAAGAAATAAAGGGTTAGCAAGCATAAGATCACTTTCAAACTTAATCCATAAAATTTTTATTCTACATTCTAACTATTCTGCAAACACCCTGGTTCCTCTGTTATCTACAAGACAACAAGTTGTTAATTTTAAATTTAAAAAAAATGAGGCAGTATTTCTTTTTACTTAGAAATAGGTTCAACTCTAAGATACTGACATTTCTTTTTAGTATCAAAATAATCCTTATTTTAAAAATTCTCATATACACATTCACAGGTAAAGCTCTACAGAAAGTCAAGTAATCACTACAGTGCTCACCATCAACTGATAGGTTATCTGTTAGACTTTGAAGCTCCTTTCCTGTGAGCTCGATTCCCATGTTTTCTAGAATGGTATTGACTTTACTTCTTTCAACCTTCCCTCCTTAGAAAAGAGACAGAAAAAGTGAGGAAAAACCATTAAAATATAAAAGCACGTTAAATACTAGAAATATTGGGGTGCCTGTGAGATTCAGTCGTTTAAGTGTCTGAATCTTGATTTAGGCTCAAGTCATGCTCTCAGGGTCATGAAATCAAGCCCCCTGTCTGGTTCTGAATTAGGTGTGGAGCCTAACTAAGAGTCTCTCTCTCATTCTCCCTCTGTCCCATTCACCCATGTGCTCTCTCACTCTAAAAATAAAGAAAAATAAAGAAAAAATACTAGAAATATATCGGTGCTCTATTACTATTTTCTTAAAAATTTTTTACTGTTAAAAATCAAAACCACAATGAGATATCACCTCACACCAGTCAGAATGGCTAAAATTAACAAGTCAGGAAATGACAGATGCTAGCAAGGATGCGGAGAAAGGGGAACCCTCCTACACTGTTGGTGGGAATGCAAGCTGGTGCAACCGCTCTGGAAAACAGCATGGAGATTCCTCAAAAAGTTGAAAATAGAACTACCTTATGACCCAGCAATTTCACTACTGGGTATTTAACCCTAAAGATACAAACGTAGTGATCCGAAGGGGCATGTGCCCCCGAATGTTTATAGCAGCAATGTCTACAATAGCCAAACTATGGAAAGAACCTAGATGTCCATCAACAGATGAATGGATAAAGAAGATGTGGTATATATACACAATGGAATACTATGCAGCCATCAAAAGAAATGAAATCTTGCCATTTGCAATGACATGGATGGAACTAGAGGGTATCATGCTTAGTGAAATAAGTCA
>PISX010035603.1:0-12754 GCA_004024625.1 Mellivora capensis | reverse complement strand
GAGAGTGGTTGTAAATTCTCAGTGTGGGCGTGGAAGGTTATTTTGCTTCTTCCTGGATGTATCTTGATATCTTTTTTAAAGGATACAACTTTCCTAAGATAACAGGGGATTAAAAATTGGTTTACCTATAGGGGTAGCATTGATTGGGGAAAGGGGATTACCTTGAATTTTAACTCTATATGAATATTAGCAAATAAAAGTAAAGTAAAGAATGATCTAAACTAAACTAAAGTGAAATTAAAAAAAATAGAAAAGCAAAAGAAAAACATGGGTATATATATCAAAAAGTTCAGGTTAAAAGGTTATTATGGAATTTGATGTACTGGACATCTCACTGTGATGGTAAATAGGCTAAAAAAGTCTATATAAAAAAATAAAAAAGATTTTAAAAAGTTAAAAAATGAACCAGAATAGTGGGAACGAATTAAAAATTAAACGTATCTATGAAGTAGTAATGATTGTTGTCTTCTCGGTGGGTTGGCTTTCTGGGGGAGGGGCCTGCCGCGTGCGTGGGTTTTCAGGCGGTGTATCCTGAGTTAAGTCCTCCCGCCCCCCTCCAGGGGGTGGGCTCTGAGGAAACCTGGCCTTTAGGCTTTTGTTCTCTGGAGGTTTTTATGTCTGTTGATTTGTTTTCTCTCCCCTTGGCAGCTCCTGATGGTTCTTGGAGGTTTAGAGGAAAGCAAACTGCACCCAGACCTCCCTCCCAGAGAGAAGCCCTAGTCCGTTCCCCTCTGGGTGCTGCAGAGCAGGTTCCCAGCCGCGATCTCTGGGGAAACCTGTGTGTCCTGCTTGTACTCAAAACCACAAGCAGCAGCTGTCTGGGCAGCTCCAGACTGCCAGAAAGGTTCCAAGCAGGGAAGGCACACAGAGATTTTCCCACTGGCCTGAGCTGGGAGCGATCAGACTTTCTGGGTCCTAGAGCCCCCGCTGGTGCCCGCGCGCCTCTCTCAGGGGAGGGGGTGGAGCACGTCTCAGGCTCTGCTAGCGTGGCGCAGTACACCGTTGGGGACTGCAAAAGGCTGTTTCTGCTCCGCGAGGGTCCCAACCCCTGCCACATGCCAAGCGCCCTTAGGAGGTCTCCTCCCGGCTCAGCGAGGGCTCAGGGACCTGGTTTCTCTGCCGCACTCTCTCTGGCTCAGCGCCAGGGGTGTCTGCCCTCCGTGGGGGACTTAAGCCCCTGTCCCTAACCGTTCCACTTCCCACAATTTCCCCCTGCGATCCTTTGCTCTTTTTGAGTGCTTTCTATCAGACTTCAAATTAATGCTGGTCCCCAGATGCAGGGCACTCTCGTATTGGGGTATTACTTCCCAATGCGTCTCCTCTGGTGGCTCCCTCCCCCTTTTGTTTATCTTCCGATACCAGTCCGGCATTCCCACTCTGCTTTACCTGCCCACTGGCGTCTTCTGCCCCCGTAGAGATCCTGACGTCCCACTGGCGTCTTCTGCCCCCGTAGAGATCCTGACGAGTAGAATTCTGATCTCAGGCTGATTTCATGAGTGATCAGAATTCCTTGGTAGATAATCAGCTCACTTTAGGGAACAGGTTGAACCAGAGCCGCCTCCTCGTTCCCCGCCATCTTGTCTCCCCCAAGACCACATCTTTAATAATTTTGAATTATAAAAAATTTCAAGCATACAGAAATACCTAGAAGAAATTATAAGTATATTTCTATATGAATTTATGTTAATGTTTTGCCACTTTCGCTTCAGTTCATTTTTTTAAACATATAAAATGTTGTAGACACTCCCACTTTTCACTTCATTCATCCCCTACAGCTTTCCAGATGTATCCACTTTCCTGAAGTTGGCAGTAACATTTCTATCGGTGGTGCCTTTTTGTTTTAAATTTGTATATAAATAATGTTAGAATGCAATTCCTTTTGCAACTTTTTTCTCCTCTACATCATGTTTTCAAATTTTAGCCATATTTCTACATGTTTGTTTACTTCTTTCATTTTAACTGATGTATAATATTTCATTATAAAAATAAAAATTCCTTTCCAATATAGAGATGGGAATACACAACATTTAATACTGTTTTTTTTTAAGAATAATGTATTGTAAAGATATCTCTGTCATATATTATGCATTTGTTTTACTTGTTTTTATTGAGCCACTATTATGTGGTAGACACTGTGATATCTTAAGGGTATACTGCTTAAAAAACAACCATGTCCTCAGCCCTCATGTGTCTGTGTAGGTAGTGGAAAAGGGATCACATAAATATATACAGAATTTTAAAAATATTAGTAGTTGAAGAGACTCTGAGAGACTAAAATGCAGGGGTTATTGATCGGAGACCCAGGAAAATAGAACTCAACATGGATGAAATCTTTGAGGGATGAAAATTGGAGTTCATGCAATATCATTTACCTTTGTGGTAAATGTGGTACATTGTGGTTTTTTCCCATCAGTTTCATAATAATGCACAAAAAACAATGAGAAATAAGCAGCCTGTGGTATATGGCAGTAAACTTTGTATTTTGGTCTCAAATCTTTGGGTTACTAGGTGGTTTCTCTGGACTCTGTGCTTACTCACATATTGGTGGTCAAATAAGCAGCTTTACTAATTCTGTGGTCTCTCTTATTCCAGGCCGGGGCATCTGGCCCAACTCAATTGTTGTACAGTTTCTTTTGATCCTCCAGATTACTTTAAGCTTTTACCATGGTGGCTAAGTGGGGTTCCAAGAGAAAGAGAAAGAACAACAGGGTGTACAGAGCTATTTTGAAGCCTAGGCTCAGAAGTCGCTTGTTTTCACTTCCCACTGTATTTTGTTTGCAAAACCAGACTAGTTGAAGCAAGAGTGCTGAAATAGACGGTATCTGTGATGGAGGGGGGCTACAACATCACACCGCAGGGATGGGGGGGTGAGAGGTGGGGAATTGGGGCTACCTTGCTGTCAATCTGTTCTAAATGATGTGAGGGAGGGAGCTGAAGAATGTTCCATTTAGAGGGAACAACAAACGTATTTAAAGGCTTACAGTCTGGAAGAAGCTGAGACATTCAAAACCTAGGTTAAAAAAGTGTAGAAAGTACAGAATGTTGTTCTCCAACAGAAAGTTGGAGAGAGTAGCATGAGCCAGATCATGCTGAACACATTGCTCATGTTCTAGATCTTTGAATTGTATTGCAAGAATGGGACCCCATAAAATTTTAAGAAATAGATCACATGATTTCATTTTAATTGACTGTGTGATCCAATTTAATCTATTACATGGATGTAATAGATTATATAATTTATTTTTAATTGAATTTCTTTGGCTAATGTGTATGATATTGAATTATGTAAATAAAAAATAATTGTGTAAATAGTAGAAGAGTTTTGGGAGGCTGTAAAGTCATTCAGATATTAGATGCTAAAATCACGGCTAAGAGGGTAGCAGTAGAGAATGAGGAAAGTGGAGATACTATTGAGAATTTTGGATGTTAATAACATTTGCTGCTACATGCAATGTAGATTTTAAGGGAAGGGATAATAGCAAAGCTAGTCACATGGATCTGACATTTATTATTCACTTTGATGAGGAAAACTAGAACTACTTTGGGGAAGGAATTAAATGTTCCATTTCAGAGATGCCATCTAGTCAGATACAAGGGTATGCATTACAGAAGGAAGATCTGGGGCAACCGTATAAATTTGACAATGGTTTGTGTATAAATGTTACTTGAAGCCATGGGAGTACTTGAAGCCACTAAGAGGGAAAGTTTTGAAAGAAAAGAGGAGAGCCCAGAAATAAATCCAATATAATTCCAACTATGAGTCATCAAGGAACATAGATAGATATGTTCATGCTTTCTAAATGGCTATATAGTATCTGATTATATGAATTTACTATATTACTGTAAATAATTGGCTGTTAACAGACTTTTCTAGACTTCATTAGACAGTGCCATAATCACTGTCTATTATATATTCCTTTACTCATTTGACCAATTATATCCTTAAAGTAGATACTAAGAAGGTGAATTGCTAGGGAAAATAGATTTTACATTTTAAATGTGAATACATCTTGATTAACAACCCTTGAAAAACAGTTATGCCAAATTATACTTGGAGCAGCAATGAGTATGCTAGTTTCCTCAACCCCTCTCAATATTATATATCACATCATTTTTCATTTAACATCTGATGAGTGACAAATTTTTGTTGTTTTAATTTGGATTTCTTGGTTATTAATAAAATTGAGCCTTTTAATATGCGTATTGGAAATCTGGAATTCTTTTTCAAATTTCCTAGATATGGTCTTTGTCTTGTTTTGTACTAAGGGATTCAGACTTTTCTTAAGTATTTTCTTAAAGTATATTAATATTTTTCTATTATAAATTATATAAAATGTTTACATTTTTATTTTGATTTTGCTTTTGGCATTTTAGCCTGTAAAACTGATACAGGTTTTTTTAATAATTAAGTTTATATTTCTCATTCCCTTTAAAATTTTTGTTTTGTGACACATGTATAAAAGTTTTCTTAAGCCCAAGATTATGAAACTAATCCCCTTTAGTACTCTTGTCATTTCATTTATTATATTTAGATTTCTGATTCACCAGGATTTATTTTTGTAATGAGTTCAAGGTAGAACACCTAGCTTTGCTTTCCCATCTTCATCCTGTAAAATTTTCTCATTTTTATTTATTAAATAGTCCATTGTTGACAAAGCCCATTTTTCGCTTAGAATCCAAGTAGTTCTTTGCTGTGAGGGCAGTACAATGTAGTAGATAAGAGTAAAGTCTTCAATTACCTAAATAATTATCTACTCCCAACATATACACGTCATGTCCCTCTTCGAAGGATGTAACAGTGCCTGGTTCATAGGAAGCTGTTCTACAAAGCACAAAGCTGTACTGTGAGGTGCTGTTTCTCTGGAGGAAGCCCCTTTATCATCTAAAGACAAACTTTTAAAATGATAGCACTGCCTAGATCCTAGTAGTTTCTGGTGCTTTATTCTTCCTCTGAATAGGTCAGATAAAAAAGTTTCAAAGGCAACCATTAAGACCAAATGCAGAGTCTAAACTGGAGAAAGTGACTGAAGAGTTGCCTTTGAGTCCATTCCATCAAGTTCATTTTAACCTGATTTGTTTGGCTATACGTCTATCCCCCTCTGCGTTTCCTGCATCAGCTTTATCACAAATCAGTCCCCTGCAGGTCGTATTGGAAAAGCAATATGTGTGATTGAGATATTGTTAACAACAGAGCATATACTGGTCCCAGAACTGTTAGATTCTGATTGATAAAATTTAATATTTTGAAGGGAGGGGGGGGAAAGGCTATTATTCCAGCTCTTTTATTTGTAGTGTGGGTGAAGTTCCTTTTATCTCCTCTACTTTCATTGTAGCAGGGTGACTGAGATTCCTATAAATTATCGGATGCAATATCCAGATGTCTGGATGATTTTTTGGTGCTGCTGCTACTTCTTAGTGGGCGAGAGAAAAGATAGTTGAGGTTCTGGAAAAAGTGTCAAAGCTTAGCAATAAAATAAGGATTTCATTGAACAGAAAGTAATGAAATCACCCAATTTATTTCCCTTTCACGGTTGTAATGCAGGTAAATCTTGCTTCATATGAGTCACAAAGCTTGAACGTGCAATAGCCAGGCTGGGGTGGTGCATGGTTTGTGTGTGAAGGATTGCAAGAGTACTCATAAATACCTTTAATAAAAAAGTGTGGGTGGAAGCAGCTTAGTTTCTCAAATAAAAGAAGTTTCATTTGTGTCGGGGGATCCTAGCTGTTAAAAGTCCACTTTCTCAACTTTTCCCTCTCATAGCACCCTTCTAATATCACTGTCCTCCTGAGGAGTTCTATCTCTCTCCCATCTTCACGCTCTTGGGTTCAGGCTTTACCTGCTCTGTGGTGAATCACCTTCATCTGAGGGTACCTTCAGTTTTCTTTCTCAGATCTTCTTCTTGGCTGTCACATATCCATCAAGCAGTCTTGATTGAAATATTAGTTTCAAGGTGTGGTGTGTTAAACGCCATCGACCAGGAATCAGCAAAACTTTCCTGTAAGAGCAACAGAGTAAATACCTTTGATGGACAGGCCAAGGTCTCTACTATTACAGGGTGAAAGCAACCGTACATAAATGAGTGGGCGTGGCTGTGTTCCAGTTCAACTTTACAAAAACAGGCAGTAGGCTCAATGTAGCTGACAGGTCTTTGCAGTTTACCGGGCCCTCGGGTAGATTTAGAATATATTTTTAGATGTAGTCTGCCAACAGTGACTGCTAACATTTATTGAACATACACTTAAAACTCTCTTATCATTTAGCAAAACTAAAAGATAGCTACTAGTGGAAACCCATTTTATAGTTCAATAAACATAAACAGACAAAGATCAAGTGATTTGCCAGTACATGGTAGAAAGGCATTTGAAGGTAGGCTCACTTGGGGACCCACATTTCTAACCACTGTATAAGGCTTTCCTAATTCATCAGTAGAAAGGGAAGAGCCATGAAAACCATTTTGGTGAAATGTTTTCATGTCTGAATGCCTTTTTAAAAAAATATTAATAAATAAAGTGCCACCTATGTTCCAGCTTATTATTCATAGGATGCTAGGTTGCTATTACTATTTATTTACCATTTAAATTTTTATTCTAGAAAATTAACTTACCAGTAAGGAAAATATGCAGAAAAGGAAACATTAAATATGGAAAGTCAGCATGAACTGGAAAAAAAAAAAGAGATAGGAATCTAAAGTTAAATGAGTTGAATTTTTAAATTCTGGCTCTATCACTTTAAAAATATGTATGATTTTGAGCAAGTTGCATTAGGAGCCTTAATTGTGAAACTAGACACTAGAGAAACTCTAGCTATATAGCTATATTAGAAATTTGAGGATCTAGTGAGACACTAAATGGAGAAGTATGTGATAATGATGTATCAGTATGTAATAATATACATAGTGATGTATCAATATATAATAATCATATAAATAGGACAAAATGGAATTATGTATTATTATAGATGTACATATACAAACACATTCGCACACATATATATCAAAGTGAATGTCAAAAAGTCACTTTTTCTTTAGATGAGTAAAAAAGTCTATGTTTTAAATAATCTAAACCAAAAATGCGTACCTTTGAAGCAAAATTTTAGAAGAAATTTTTAGATACTGAGGTTTAGATAAAGAGTTGTTGAGGGTCATCTGTCCATTCCTCTGTCTTCAGGCAGAGATATTCTTAAGCCAATGCAGATGAGATCCTGTCTGTTTCTTTTAGAGAAGCAATTTAGTGAAAGTGCCTATAAGCCATTTGCTGATAGGAGAAACTCTTGAATACAAATTGTCTCCCTGACTGTAAGTGACTTTGTGATGACAAGCAAGAGAATTTTTCAAAAACACAGAATATTGAAAATATTTTGTTTGTTTTGGCAAGTGAATGGCCTTGTCCGCCTGTGGCTTCCAGATGGGGGTCCAGGCTAAAAACATCCAGAGGCTCCATCCACATTTACTATGCAGCACAGCACCTCTTACAGTCCAAAGGTGAGCCTTAATGTTTTATACCGTTAACTGTGTAGTCCCAAAATGGATTCAGGGCAGGCGTTTGATGTTGCCACATGTTTGGGTTGCTGAATACCATGGTGAGTTTCTCTACCTCTCTTCGACATTTTAATAGTGGTAACAACAAAAACACAAAAATTTCCCCTTATCACTGGTGCTTTAGGTAATAATTCACTGAAGGAAAAACAAAAATTGGTTTGTCTCCATAATATATCATATTCTCTGCTTTATGAAGAAATAATTAAAGAAACAGCTCAAATTTAATGTGAAGCTTCAGAAAACTCCATGTGTGCCATGAAAAAATATTAGAGAAACATTGATTTCCCACAGGAGACGAATCAATTTTGTCTGTTTAGTTCATTGCTGCATTTATAGCTCCTAGAGCATTGCTTGGCAGATAGTAGCTGCTTAATAAATTGGCAGATGAAACCTGCTTTAAATGTCCATAGCACACTCTGTTTGATTCGCTTTTTCAAAGCAGAGTTCATGACGAAGATTTGGATTAAGTAGTTCATTTGGGAAGTAATCTCAGGAAGCATGGGGGAAGAGAGGGAAGTTTATAGGGAAGAGAGAAAACCCAAGAACAGAAGGCTAATGAGTAAATTATCACTGTGGACAACTGTGCCTCGGTATGGCTGTGCCTCTCCAACAGTCTTTTAAAAACATGCCTCAGGATTGCTCCACCTTAGGGCAAGAAAGTTGGGGTATTAACTGACCAAATCCCTTACTCTTTGGTTACGGTTTACTGCTGAGGACATTAAATCCCCAGCAGACATATTGGCATCTGAGGCATTCTGTGCCCGTAGAATAAAGATGTCCTCACAGGGACGCCTGGGTGGCTCAGTTGGTTAAGCAGCTGCCTTCGGCTCAGGTCATGATCCCAGTGTCCTGGGATCGAGTCCCACATCGGGCTCCTTGCTCGGCAGGGAGCCTGCTTCTCCCTCTGCCTCTGCCTGCCACTCTTTCTGCCTGTGCTCTCTCTCTCTCTCTCTCTCTGACAAATAAATAAATAAAATCTTTAAAAAAAATTAAAAAAAAAAAAGATGTCCTCACAAAAGTCTTGGGCAAAGGGACCAAGGTGCTGAAGATAGCAAGCTCTCAATTACTAACTGACGCCCCAAATGCTAGGTGACTTCCTAGGGCGGGTCTGAGGGGTTATGGGATATTCACGGTGGCTACTACAACCATCCCTTAAAAGAACCTCAACACTTGTGGTTTTCTAAGTGGCAGTCGTAAATGTGAGAAAATTTAAGAAATTGGTTTGATATTTATATTTACTACATAGTTTTAATTAAAAAGGTCACAGATACTTCTTTTTTTTTAAATATTTTATTTATTTATTTGACAGACAGAGATCACAAGTATGCAGAGAGGCAGGCAGAGAGAGAGGGGGAAGCAGGCTCCCTGATGAGCAGAGAACCCGATGCGGGGCTCGATCCCAGGACCCCGGGATCATGACCTGAGCCGAAGGCAGAGGCTTTAACCCCCTGAGCCACCCAGGCACCCCGGTCACAGATCTTCTTATCTAATAAGCGAGAGAATTTGTAAAAGTTCAAAGATGGCAGTTCAGGAATTTTGTGTTTCCCTATTCGTGGCTCTAGTATTTCTATGAGTAAACAGGGTATGTTTCAGTTGTTTCCACTTGATTACTGAGTAAGTGATTGGACTGAACTTATTCTATCCTTAAAAGAAGCAAAATACTTAATTGAGACTATTGGACAGTGATGTCCTTGATTAACCCTTTTACTGAAGATGATAATTAATGGTCTCTTCCTGTCTTATAAAAGAGTGGGCCTAGGTTGCTAAATAGATAACTTCTTTTCTACCATGACAGATGTCTAGCATTGAACATCTCAAAAATCTCAAGTAAAAGACACAAACGAACTTCATGGCAGGGTCAGGAGCTGACAACTTTGCAGAGTGGCTAGGATAAGGCAAAACGATACACAGGCTGAGATTTTACAGGTGCATGGACTATAAATAAACACAAGGAGACCAATCTGCAGGGAAGAAAAGAGAGCAGATGCTCAAAGGGAAGCAGAGAGGACCCAGGCCATGCATGGAAAAGGGAAAAAGAGAGATGGAAAGAGAATAGCTAGCAGTGAACCCTACCGTTCACCGATGTTTGCACTACTTGCTGGCCTGAGCTTTCTCTCCATGCCTCTTTAACTGTCCCCACTTTAGTTCAGGCTCCGTTATGTGAATGTCTGTCCCTGGTGTGCAGAGACCCAAAGGAAACAATGAACACATGATTATTATTTCAGTAGAAACTGGAATGAACTAGAAAATCAACTAGTTGATCGTTTAAGTTTATGGCATTGTGGTAAAAACTATAGGTCACACTCCTTGGGATATGAAATTTAGCTCCATCAACTAAATTACTAGTTTAGTGACTTATTGACAGTTTTCTTAAATTTTTTTCTGTTTTAACATTTCATGTGTAAAGTATGCCTAATGCTAGTGCATACTTTTTAGACACCAATATAACGTGCTTATATATATATATATATATATATATATATACACACACACATGGTGCCCACATGTGTAAATTTCATGAACATTAAATATAAATACAAAACAATAAATATAATAGAAAAAACTAACAACATAAAATAAGAATATGTATAAAATTAATTCTATCTGTAGGTTTATGAACTATAAATCTTATGATAATTATAACTTACTGAGGGCTGTTTGATGCAATATATTAAACAGGTCACTTTTGGCATCTCACTTAATTCTCACAGTAATCCAACAATACAAGTATTTTTTAAGAAATATTTTATAGATTTGATTTATCTATTGTTTTTTTCAGCAAATGTTTAGAGTCAAACACAGGCTTATCGGAATCCAAAATCAAATATTTTCCTTCAGCTATGGGACCACTCTTTCTTCTTAAATAAATAAGTACATTCCCTTTGCTTGTGGGTTTGCCTCTCTCTCCTGGGCCACTCACAGTCTTTTATAACCAAATTTCAGCAGTGACCTGCCATCATTTCTGCCCTACTCTGTTGATTGCACAGACCAATCCTGGCACAGAGCAGTGGGAAGGGACTAGAAAAGGCAGTGGATACCACCATCAGGTTCACTTGGGGCCATTTTGGAGTCTGGCTCCTACATCATTTCTTAGAATAAATCCTAGCCTCTTCTCTATGATCCAAAAAAAATCGTATCCTCTTGGCAATTCCTAAAGAAAATATTGTGGACTATATACATGGTATTTTCTATTCGCTCATTCACTTTGAAGCTATAACTGTTTCTTAATTCATTAAACATATATCTGCTGAATATCTGCTTTTGTAAGCACTGACCTAGTTACTGTGGGGAAAACAAGGGTCACTATTTTCCTGAAGTTTATAAACTATTTAGGAAAATTAAAATAAATTAGACCAATACTCATTTCTGACAGTGATTAGACCTTTGGGAGGAGTGAAAGGTAGCTGCTACTTTAGATTGGCTGGCCAAGAGAGGCTTCCATAAAAAGTTAGCACACAGGCTGAGAGCTGAATGTCAAGGGGCATCCAGCCACGTGGGGATCTGGGAAGAAGTTTTCAAGCAGAAGAAATAAGGCCAAAGACCACAGAAGGAGGAAACTTAGCGTGTTCTGAGAAACAGGAAAGTAAAGTATTCATTGTGTCTGGAGTTTTCTGACCAACAGGAGCAAAGGGGTGATAGAGGTATACGTGGGGAGCCTGAAATAGCTTAGCAAGCTTTTTCAAGTTATTTTTATTTCTCTGAGCTCATTAATCAGAGATTCACTGAGTATATACACTGTGTCCCAGCACTGTGCTGTGTTCTGGGAATGCAAAACAAGCCCGTATACTCATTTTGTAAAAGGAAGTCATACAAACACTTACAGCATCGGCGGAGGGTCCTTTCCAAGGATCTTATGGTAAATGATAATTAATTCAAGCAATTTACCTTTTATTTTTATTTTATTTTTTAAGAGACTTTTTTTTAAAGATTTATTTATTTATTTATTTGACAGAGACCACAAGTAGGCGGAGAGGCAGGCAGAGAGAGAGAGAGGAGGAAGCAGGCTCCCCGCTGAGCAGAGAGCCCCATGCGGGGCTCGATCCCAGGACCCTGGGATCATGACCTGAGCTGAAGGCAGAGGCTTTAACCCACTGAGCCACCCAGGCTCCCCCCTTTTATTTTTTAATGTATTAAATCCACCACTATTTTGGGGGCACCACTCTGGGAGGTGTAGGATGTATGATCTGGTGCTGCAGGTCTGAGACTGACAGCCCCAGTTTCACCTTTGACAGAAGTAACTGTAGCTTGGACCAGTTACATTTATATGAAACTCCCCTCAGTTGGCGCTCTCTGCTCTTAAAATCTAGATAAACTCTACTCACTGTTCTCCAGGAAAATCAGTGTCCACATTGCTGCGTATCCCAGTGAAGGGACATTCCTTCCATCCCTTCTAACTCCCAACTCTACCTCCACTTAAGTCCTAGTCCCTGCTCAGTGCTTGCAGATATTTCTTTCTCTATGTTAGTCTTGATCTAAAAGAGGAAATCTTCTTATTTCTGCCCCAGATAACACACTCGTTCACGTAAAACCTCATTCTTGTAGTCTGTGCTTTGTATTGGAACATTTGTAGAAGTTTGAGGGGAGGAGAGGATTACTGACACAAGAAGGATATAAAGCATTTTAAATTGAATAGACTTTTTCTTAAAGTCCTGTAGCACTCTGTAACTTGATTTCCCTTTTGGTTTTTTTTTTTTTTTTGTTCTTATCCTGCTGCCCCCGCCATCCTGCCCCCACCCCCCCACACACCCCACCCCCCCCAGGCCATTCCCTGCTCATTGTCAACACAAACCACTTTGGTCCTTTCAAATATATGCTGTCTCATGATCCACCATATCCTCTGCATCCACCATTTTCCTAAGACAGATTCCCAAATTTCAGGCATCTATATATTGCCTTTGTGGGGTTTAAAATACCCATGTACTACCTGTACTATTAATCTTTTCCTAATCAAATTGCTTTGATTTTTTAAAAGTAAATATGTTAGGAAGTACATATTTATTACCACTGTATCAAGAAAATTAATATAATTCATCATAAATAAATGGAAACTCTAAAAAGCACTGTGTAGCTATTAAAATTTAAAAACATGCATTTCTATAATGCTTAAGTGCATTGCCATGCAACTAATTATACCTGCCACACAGATTGGTAATCTCTCTTGTTTATCTCTCAAGATCGTGGATGGAACTAGAGGGTATCATGCTTAGTGAAATAAG
>PISX010035602.1:0-12756 GCA_004024625.1 Mellivora capensis | reverse complement strand
ATGCCCCCTTGTGGCAATCCAGGGTAAAAGTTTAGAAGATGGTGCTTCCAAAATACCACTGAGTGATAAAGGCAGTGAATGAAGACATACAAATGGCTATCAGACACATGAAAAAATGTTCATCATCACTAGCCATCAGGGAGATTCAAATTAAAACCACATTGAGATACCACCTCACACCAGTTAGAATGGCCAAAATCAGCAAGACAGGAAACGACGTGTGTTGGAGAGGATGTGGAGAAAGGAGAACCCTCTTCCACTGTTGGTGGGAATACAAGTTGGTGCAGCCACTCTGGAGAACAGTGTGGAGGTTCCTCAAGAAGTTAAAAATAGAGCTTCCCTATGACCCTGCAATTGAGCTACTGGGTATTTACCCCAAAGATACAGATGTGGTGAAAAGAAGGGCCATCTGTACCCCAATGCTTATAGCAGCAATGGCCACGGTTGCCAAACTGTGGAAAGAACCAAGATGCCCTTCCACGGACGAATGGATAAGGAAGATGTGGTCCATATACACTATGGAGTATTATGCCTCCATCAGAAAGGATGAATACCCGGCTTTTGTAGCAACATGGACGGGACTGGAAGAGATTATGCTGAGTGAAATAAGTCAAGCAGAGAGAGTCAATTATCATATGGTTTCACTTAATTGCGGAGCATAACAAATAACATGGGGAGATGGAGAGGAGAAGGGAGTTGAGGGAAATTGGGGGGCAGATGAACCATGAGAGACTATGGACTCTGAAAAACCACCTGAGGGTTTTGAAGGGGCGGGGGGTGGGAGGTTGGGGGAGCCAGGTGGTGGGTATTATGGAGGGCACGCATTGCATGGAGCACTGGGTGTGTTGTAAAACTATGAATTCTGTTACACTGAAAATAAATGAAAATAAATAAATAAATAAATAAGAAAAAGAAAATAAACAATCAAATTTAAGATGTCTCCAACTCCCTTAGAACAATGATCATTATAAACAGTTAAAAAAGGGGGGGGCTTAAAAAGGGCAGAACTTCGAGTCAGATGATTGTGGGTTCAAACTACCATTTTAGTATCTAACGGGCCAAGTTCTCTAATTTAAAGCAGTTCATCAATGAGGTGTATAATAATACCTCATAGCTCTCATTGTTGAGAATTAAGCACATTATTACATGAAGACTGGAGCACCCTGATAATTTACGGTGTGAATAATCATGCTCTAGTGTTCTGAAGTACCACACTTGAGCCCCTTATTCCTTTCCATGTTGTCAAGCCTTCCACATAATGCATCTTTGCTCTTGTATGTCCAGGAGTAAGGGTATATTCATGCCCCAAAACAGTATGAATTCAGAAATCAAATATGCCCCTTGTCTCTACAGAATTCTAAAACTGCCCCTACCCCTAGAAGTCTGTGGCTTTAGAACAAGCCATTGTGCTGTGCAGACCCCAGCTGGCTGGTGTTAAAAGCAGGAGCTGACTGGCACAGCTGATACCACGACATTCTGAGGGACCCTCTTACTGCTGCTGACATGTTGCCAGTATGCAGTTAGAACGGAGTCCTGGGCCCTGGGACCTGCCAGGGCCACCAATGAAGGTACTGACCCCAGGCTCCCGTGGTTATTTGAGGTACAAAATTAGAACAACTCTTTTTTAGTGCTGTGCTCAAGACACAGATGTGCAACAGCAAGATGGGTATGAGTCCCCACTGAGCATCTTTTTAGATACTTGTTCAATAAATCCCGTGTTCCACAATCTCACGAACCAAAAAAAACAGTCTTTAAAAACTAAAAACCATAAAACAACTTGCTCTAAAAAAGAATTAAGGCAGCAGTGGAAAAAATAGGTAAATCACTACTATTTGAAAATGATGAGAGGCAATTAAAATGATCAAATCCTGCCCTAAAGGAGCTCACTCTATCACTGGAGAGGTAAACCTGTATTTACTTAAATTGATCTAAAGAACTCATAGCTGAGCATAAAATCTAGAGGACTTTCCAATGTAATCACTCATTTTTTTTTTCCTGAAAGTAAAACCTGTTACTAAGCCAATGCTGTATTTGTAGTCTGGTCTTTTAGAATCAGAGCCAGGAAAGTTAGAAACTATAATACAACATGAGAGCTTGTGTCAAGGTCTGGCTGAATATTTTTAAGTTATGTATCTAATGGGAGAAAAATATGAATAGAAATCTTAAAAATTTAGGTGCTAACTGTATATAAACACCCTATATGCTCAAATACAACCAACACTAGTATTATCATCATAACTCATAATTATGCCCCAAAGTGTTTTGATATGGAAGGTGACTGTTCCTCATCTCTAGGAACCAACCAAACTCAAAGCAGTATTATTAAGCATAGAATAGTTCTCAAGTATTTATAAATGGCAACCTAAAACTCTCAGCAAAAGAACCATAATTTCCAGCCTAAAAAATTAAAACACATTAATAAAATACAAAACCTTCCTCTCTAGTCTTTAAAAAGAATATCCTGAGACATATAAATGTATAGAGTTTCAAAACTGAATTTTAAAAGTAATTGCTGGGATGAGGATAAAGAAATGGCTATAATGGAAAGAAAGCTTTACAAAGAAGCCTACATTTGTCAAGAAAATGATAACAAAAAATGAAAGCTACTGTCTGAGAGACACTGTCACTCGTGACCAGAGGCGGCACTTGCACCTGCTTCTAACCAGGCAGCTCTAAGCTTTGCAGTCAAACTAAAGCCTTCTGTGTGGTTTTAAACATCCAGTTTCAAATGCACACTTTTAGATATGCATAACTTTGAAAGAGATGTCCAGAATTTATCTGTTTTTTTTAATCTGTGATAACCAGGAAAGCAAGTCCTGTCAATAGAAGCATTTTTCTTCTACAATGTACTTTTTTTCTGTCTCATTTAGTGATGTTACAGTCACACTGATAACAGAATGATTATGAATGGTGCTCATTCTCTATCAGGATAACTCCTTCATATCAAGGAGATGTGAGATGCATGAGCCCCGTCTACAGAACTATATTAAGTGATTCAGTACAGCAGGAGACTTAAGGTTTGGCATCAAGATTTGTGACTTGTCAAATCACTTAAATGATCTAAGCCTTTTTTTTTTAATATCTAAAATGAGGATAACGACATCCACCACAGGTGTTCTTGAAAGTATTTAATAACCTATGCAAAATACTACATCCAGCACCTGCTCAACAAATTGTACTTTCATAGCTTTTTTCAGATCCTCAAAGTAGAATAAAAGATACACGGTAGTGTAAATTATGGTTTACCTAAAAAAAACTATATACAGAGAAATATCAAGTAAAAATTATGAATGCTAGAAGAAAATGTTAGAGAACGATTAACATCCCTTTACAAATGAATGCACCAGGGAATTCATTATCAAACTCTTGAATTCACTGAAAACCAGAGATAAAATTTTGATTCGTATGGAACTTTCAGAGCACACATCACATGAAACATGGCACACTCATGTCTTTTCAAAATGCCGAAGTTCATACTCTTTAAAGATCTATCAATAAAGTTTTTTTTTTTCCTAGTTTGGGTATTTCTATGTATCAGAACTTTTCATGTACAGTAATGAAAAGTATATAGTAAGTATATGATATATGAGAAGTGAACTCTAGGCTTAGAAATTTAGGCAACACCCAGCCATGTGAATAACATGTGTATGGCCCACACAGAGCCGTGACTGTTCCTGTGGGCCCCGGGGGGCTGGGGAGAGGGAAGGACGGAGGCAGAACCAGAGTGAATAGGCATCCTTCTACAAATTTGCAACCCGTCAGAGCAAATACAGATTTTTGGCTGGTTGAGTCTCCAAATCTTTTAGTAAGCAATGCTAAAGAGATAATACAAAATAATTTTAGCCCTCTAAGTCCTACAAGCTTCAGCCAAACCTAGACCTGATGTGAGGAAAAAGCCTTTTTTTTTTTTTTTTAAGAATATTCAGAGTATGTGTTGTGTTAATTATCTCCTGGTTCTTCCTGCTTGTACTTCCCTGGCTATCTCCATCTAAGAATTTAGAGGGCTGCTGTACCACGAAAGAGAGGGAGAGAAAGTAGGGGGGGGGGGTAGGTAGAGAGAAAGAACTATTTTAGGATGACCTAACCATACAAATGCTACCTAGGGAGTCTTCTACAGAGAAATTAGGATCAGTTTCATGGGTCATCTTGAAATTCTTAATCCTTTTATCTTTGAGCTTGTTTTCTTGCCTCCAGTCTGGAGAGACCACAGACCATGCTTGAGGGCACAGGAGATCTGTACAATGTGTGACCCCTGATCCCTGCTTCCTTGCTGCCACAGTCTATGTATATCACTCACGATGCTCTACGAGCACAGAGTTAGAGGAGACCCATGGGTTTCGTGATATTGAGAGTCAGTACAAAAGAAGTGTGTTGTGCCTAATTAAGTCAGAGGCAGGGAAACTTCAAATCCACAAAGAAAGCATCAGTGTTCTAAGAAACTGGAATTACCACATACCTTGATCCTGTCCTTCCTTGCTCCTCATTTTCTCCCCCTGCCCTACCCTGTATTAGCCAATCAAGTGACATGACCTAGGAAGAAAAGGGAAATGACCTAGGAAGAAAAGGGAAAGTTTGGGACAACTGGTACTTCATCTCCCTTTCCATCCTTTACCCCTGAATAAACTAAAGGTAGAGGGAATTGGTAGGACATGCATGCATCCAGGGCTGAAGCAAGAAGTGCATCTGTACATGCAGAAACCATAAAAACTGTATCATTTCAGTGATTCTGTATAAATGTTAAAGGTTAATTTAAAACTAGCACTTAAAAATCTTCTAGTATTAAAACATTTCAAGCATTTTAAAATTTAAACAAAAACTTCTACAAAACATTTAAGACTAACATTGCCCAATATGAAGGTTAATGGCAACACTCATGTAAATAATTTAAGGTGGGTTCTGCTTAGAATACTATTAAATGGCAAATAAAAACCATCATGGCAAGTAGAGAGAGCCTGCACTGAAGAAAGGAAAATGTTTTATGTTTCCTACCACTAACAGCACATGTTTTCCTGCTTTGGGAACAAGAAGCCTTGCATTTGCATTTTGCACTGGGCCCTGCAACTTTTGTAGCCAACCTTGTACAGAGTTACTGTAAAATGTGAAGGTAAGAGAGGGTGTTTTTCTTATATCAGCAAGGAAAGAGGTGTGCTATGTCATAACCAGAAATACTTGTCAGAAAGCCTCTCTTGTCACTCAGTTGGATTAGCCAGCCTTTGGCTGCTCCTACACAGAGGCTCTCAAATAGGATTCTTCTGTGGACCTCTAAACCTCCTCTACCTCTTCCTGCCATTAATTCGCCTCCTAGATCTCTGTATTTTACAGAAGGAGTAGTGCTTTAAGAATGTCATGGCTGCCTCAACTTTTCAGTTTCAGGGAGACACACAGGTTACTCTACATTAATAAGCTATTCATTTGGTTCAGGAAGGATGCTGTGAAATCCTCTGGAGGATGGGGATAGAGGTTTAGTACCACTTAGCTCACCCAGTATTGGGGCGAGGTCAACAAAATCAGGGTATAGACTCATTGCCCATTTGTTGTATATTGCATTTAGACTTTATTTATAATCACAACCAAAAATCTTAAATGTATGTTCTTGTTCACAGAAGGCAATTACGAAAATAATATGAGTCTGGGGGGTCTTCAATGGGTTGGGATCAAGATTCTACCACTTCACAAGTTAATCATTCTCTCAATGTTTCTTCATTGTGAGTCCTATCACATTTGTTATTTTTCACAAAAGACAAAACGTCATAACTGAAGCAAATGATCAACAGTGACAGGGAAAAGATAACTGGCTGCTGTGTGGACATTTGCACTCTTTTGGTAATTCAGAATCTGAACCCCTATTCTATATTTAGGATATCTCCTTATGAAGCAAAGCCCTCTGTCAAAATATAAAATGTTAGGGAGGTCAGGAGAGTGAATATCTACCAAGAAGGCTCTTTGACATAACCTCCAATCACACATGCACCCAAAATGTTGACTAATATGGTACTGAGGTATAGGGAAGGGGCAGGCTGCCCCTAGATGGACCACTTTGTCATGAACATTATTTTGGGTTAAAAAGTAACCAAAAACCAGCAGATGTAGGAAAACTCTCTTCTTGACTGCAACTGCCTAAATTTATATACTGGAAAGGAGAGCCTGTTCCAGGAAGAGAGCTATTGAAAGAGACGCCCCTTTACCTAAGAAACTATCTGCATAACATGGCACCTTTGGTGGTGGTGGCTGCCGCTATTGTTGTTTCTCAAATCTCTGCTCTCCCCTTATTACTAATGGTCTTCCTCCCTTTTGTAACCTTAGAACCCATCTCTCTCCTTACCTCTTACAATCAGCAAGTTGCAGGCCTTTGGAATTCCCATGTCTGTGTGGAAGGGTTCCCCATACATATGCCTATTAAAGTTGATTTTTTTCCTGCAAATCTGTCTCCTGTCCATTTGATTGTAAGTTCGGCTAGAAGCACCATAGGGTAGAGAAAGTTCTTCCAAGACAGAGCCAAAGAGTTGAGGATACTCCAGAATTCTTTCTACTCGGGTTGGCATCAGCTAGCTCCATCTCTAGCAGGTTGCCAAAGCATCTGAGGTAACCTTTCCAAAGGCAGTGCCACTGTTGATGGAAAAACTCTGATGTCCCTTCCCAGGGGCAACAACAGTAGTGTCTCTGCCAGGACAGCACTCTGAGAACTTACGGCACTCTTCTCCTGCTACATGTATCATTAACTTGGTTCTAGGTCTTTCCTAGAGATTCTGAGAGCTGCCTGATAACCTCTTAGTAAATGTTCTGCTTATCCTAGCTAGAATTATTTTCTGTTGCTTGAACTAATAATAATAATAATAATAACCTTGACTGATGCAATGGTTGAGGTGTATGTTCAGATATTCTAAGGGGCCTTGACAAATGATGTAGAGATAAATAATAATTCATTTCTAAGCAAACACTTCTATATTATTTTAGAAAGGCCAGATAAGTTTTACCAATGATTACACTATGAAGGAAAAACTTCAAAACACTTTTAAGTAAATTTCTATTTACTTAATCCAAATGTGCAAAGGTCACTTTTAAAGGAATAAGTCAGTTTAAGGGGAAGAGTGGCTTTTGCTATGTTTGCATGAAATACATAAAAAATAGCCCTACGATATGGCATTGTTATTCCTTAAAGAGGTAGCAGATCCTGGGCCAAGTTCACAGACTCTCAGGAAAAGCTTTTTGACTTGATTCCATGAAGGACAATATGTCGGGGCACCTGGGTGGCTCAGTTGTTAATGTAATCGTCCGCCTTTGGCTCAGGTCATGATCCCAGAGTCCTGGGATTGACATCCGGCTCCCAGCTCTGTGGGAAGCCTGCTTTCCCTTTACTATTCCCCCTGCTTGTGTTCCTGCCCTCACTGTCTCTCTCTCTGTCCAATAAATAAATAAAGTCATTGAAAAAAAAGTACAATATGCAGAAATGGTCTATGTATATTCTTGGTATTGCTGAATAAGGAGGTATCACTGAAAAGCAAGCTGATATTTCTGATCCTAAAAAAGATACTGGGAAATCCTATGTTGGGAGCTTTCTGCCTAGGAGCCCTCTCCCTTACACAAGGAGATACCTGTAGGAAGAGACCTAGTCAAAGAAGAATTGAAAGGGAACATGAATTTGGAAACCAGAATCCATACCTCTCTAAATTTGTGCTTTCAAGGTAAACTGACTGACTTCTCTGGTAGAAAGGGATCAATAATTACCAGCCTTGGTCACCCTAAATTTTTTATTACATTTATTTAGCTTCTTTATTTGACCCCTGCTCTGGCAGTTCCTCTTTCTGGAGGTTCTTTGAGATTGTTTGGTTTGCCTCGTATCCCAAAACTCAAATGCACACCTTGGGCTTTATGTGAAACACTGTTTTCCTTTCATTCAAACAATGAGAGTTTTCTGACTTAAACTGACCCATACCCTCAGGCTCCCCACCCCCACCCCCACCCCCGCCCTGCTCCCCTAGCTAGGCTTTAGATTTCTTCCTCTTTCTGACCCAGCTCTGTTTCTCCGGACTACTTCCTGGTATCCATCAGCCCATGTCTCCTCTCTCTCCAAGAAGCAAGGAAGGAACTAGATCCCACTTATTGGTGGAAAGCTTTCAGCTCTAAGAAACACATCTCCAACTAAAGCAGGTCAGGAAAACAAAAATAAAAACAATTTCACTCAAGAAATCTGTATTAGAAACTTTTAGTCTTGGTACAGTCACTAGACAATAATCTGAAAGACCCAGAGACCTCACATCTTTTACAATGTGGAAAGGATAGCAACATTTTTCTCTCTGTGGTCCCAATATTCTGGCCCTACCTCCACGTATTACAGTCTCACAGGAGAGCGTCCCAAATAGGAAGAAAGGGGGCAGAGATTAAATGTGTTTCTCTTTGTATGGCTATCCATTTTACCAGGATGGGCCATCTTTGTAAGAAGAAGCACCAGCCCTTTCGTCTTACTCTGTGCCTCTTCCCCTTCATACTAATGAATACTAAATGCCCTGGGACAGATGCATTAGCTTGTTTGGCTAAAGAAGACCTGTATTCATCCAGCAAGAAAGAAAATACTATCTTTCTCCATAGGTAGGCAATAGTTGGCTTTCAGCATGGTAGAGAAAAGTAACTTCTTCAAAATATTTCCGCTGAAAAGCGGGTTAGGACATTAATTCAGTTTCAGTAAACAGGTTAGATTTATTGTGACTAATGCATAAATTGTAGCACTGGGTCCCGGAGGTGGAACTCTTTAGTGTCTGTGATAAATGCCTCTGCTTCTGTTTCCTTTCATCATATTTGAGGCATGATATAAGGCAGAGCTGATTGCTGTGGCAGAGGAGTTGGAGACATATCCATATGTAGGAGATGAATCACACCAGTGAATTTTTCTCCATGATTTTGGATCATGGCAGGTGAAGGAGTGAAAACTGCCTGTGGAGACAGATGAGCCAAGGGCAGATGTAAACCTTGCTTTGTTTGAGTCACTCTGCCCAGAAGAACCTGTGGAGATGTGGCCCATGGTGATAAATGTTTAAGAAGAAAGAGGGATTCAGCGGAAAACTATTCTGACTATATCACAGAAAACGCTGCTGACTTGCTGGGATATCTGCTAAAATAGAAGGCTTTAGAATAGACATTTAAAACAGAATTGGTCACAGCACAGAAAGTCCTCAGACAATAGCCATGGCTGTGTAACAGTTTGTTATTAATTACCTACGCCATTGGAATGGGGCGGACCAAAACAATATCCACACACTAGAATCTCCTTTGTAATCCTTTACTCTTCCTCCTGTTATCTGTTCCAGAAAACAATCCTGAACTTGACTACTCAGCCTTATTTTATCTTTAATAAGTACATCTGAAAAATGTCAATGTGAAATGACCCCACAATGTCGGTAGCAATTGATTTTAGGGAGTTTAACAGTAGCAGCAATAGTAAAATATAAGAATCTTTTACTGACAGTTATTCTCCTGGCTGGATGAAATACCTAATAATAATATTGATCATTTCTTTTTTAAGCTTGTGCTAAGGATCTTCACTCTCATGCATTATCTTTACTGGTTATAAAAACCTAGTCTCAAAAATAACTAAACTGGCTTAAATTACTCAGGGCTATGCAACTAGTGAGAGACGGAGCTGATCTTCAAATCCTAGGCCTGTCTTACTTCTAATAAGATGCTTCAGAGAAACCCATGTGCCCCCCCACACTCACGGGACACTTTGGGACAATAACAGATGTTTTCTTCTCAGGATGCCAAGCATAAGAAAGGGAGAGAACCACAAAGAGTTACTGCTCTTGTGCTAAATGCAGGGTAGAGGAAGGACTGGGAGTAAGACAAAAAATATTGTCTCCATTATAGGTACATAAGTCAGGATTCACCAAAGAAAAAGAACAGAATAGGATGTATATATGTGTATGTATAAATATACATGTATGCCTAATACATATATACATGTGTGTACATCTGTGTGTATCTATGAGACAGAGCTATTTACTTTAGGGTACTGATTCACCCAATTATAGGGGCTGGTGAGTATGAAATCTTCAGGGCAGGAGGAAGACCCAGGCAAGAGTTAATGTTGCATCTTTAAAGGGAATCTGCAGGCAGAATTTCTTCTTCCTCCAGGACCTGAGACTTTTTGTTTTCTTTTTCTGATGGTTTTCAACTGATTGGGTGAGGCCCCCATTATGGAGAGGAATCAAAGTCTACAGACTTAAATTTCTCTAAATTATCTTCACAGCCTTATTAGACTGATATTTCACCAAAAACTGGGTACCCTGGGTTGACATACAAAATTGCCCATTGAAGCAGAAAAATGGCAATTGAAAAATGCTACCTAGAACATTGGGGAAATAGGACCTAATACTTTCTTTTCCTTCTAAATCTTAACACTGGGAACTTTCACAACACTAATCCTTATTTTATATGGTAATAGTCCCTCAATCAAGTTAATGCAAACATCTTCAGGAGTATTAATCATTGGAATATTATCAAACATCTATTACATGCCATGAGATATGCAAAGCACGCAGTCCAAAAGAGAAGACCTAGTCTCTGTCTTCAAGTGGCTTAGAATCTGATAAGAGGGACAGGGAAATTATTTTCCCCCCTCCCCCGCAAACAGATCTTTTCACTACTAGCTTCAGTAGCAAGGCCAGGGTTATTATACTTATTAAAGCTGGATTAAGTCTCCCTTGTCTGATAAAATGATGGTGAATTCTGCACCTCCAAGAATATGTTGTCTTATCATGGATAATTTCCCAGTGTCGATAGTGATATTAAAAAGATCAAATCAGTAATACCCTTATTGGAAATGCAATGCATGCCGCTAAGGATGCAAATATAACAAAAATGATTTAGGCAAATAATTTCAATGAAAGTTATTCTACTAATTACAAATTTACATTAAAGTCTTAAATATCCTAAGACCACATAGGTACTGAACAAAAATATGTAAAGAACCTTGTTCAAAAATACAAATTACCGTCCTTAGCTGTTCCCAGAATCAGCTGGAAAGCAAGTACTCTTAGACTTGAGGTCAAGAATCTACTTGGTCACTACCTTTTGTGACCTTGAGAAAGTTACATAGGCTGCAGAATACTGGTTTGTCTAGAAGTAAGTTCTTAGAGTTACAAAAATTAAATGTGATCACACATCTGAAAGTGCCGCGAGAAGCAGTTGAGGGTAGAAGCAGCTCAGTAAGGACCATTTCCTTATTTGTATTAGATTTGGAACTCAGAAGAATAGCTCATCACTTTATGGTTTCATGAGACTCCCTGTTATATTTTGCATCATTTATATCCTTCACTTTGATATACAAATTGCTACAGTGATAGGAAATTGTCTATTCCCCACCTGCATCATTGCTGCAGGCACACGGGGGCAGGGACAAGAGATCTGTACATATTTCCTGGCAAAATGATATTCAGTTCTACATTATAAAATTAACATTTTTGGAGATTAATACACTGATTTCTTCCTCTCCCTTAAAGGTGTCCCTCATTCTCCAAAAGACAAAGTAGGCTGGAAATTCACTGAGCTGCACAGGAATAACTAATAGGCTTATAAGAGAAGCTGCTAAATACAGGCTAACAAGGGGAAGAGAGCAAACACAGACATGAGTTGTGAGCCTGACCTTTGTTCTAGTCATTTTCTGACTATTCCAATTCTCCAGCTAACATATTTAAGAAGACCTTTGCGTGGATATGAGATGTGATTGGTGAACATTGTGTCCCTCTGAAGCTGTACGATGATGGATATGTTGTTCATCCTTCTTGGTTCATTCTGAAAAGCAAGGCTCAAATTTTGATAAATGTTTCTTAGAATGCCATATAAGGATGAAGGAGTGAGAGACTAAATACCAAATTTGAAGCATCTCTGCTTAAATCACAAAACTTTAGAGATGGATGAGCTCAAACAGACTGAGCTTTTTTTAAAGACTTAGTAACTGCAATT
The DNA here is from genome assembly GCA_004024625.1 of Mellivora capensis. NCBI lineage: Eukaryota > Metazoa > Chordata > Mammalia > Carnivora > Mustelidae > Mellivora > Mellivora capensis. Next base: position 801 of record PISX010035602.1, on the reverse strand, counting down.
CAGAGAACTTGAGGTCAAACTATTATCAGAGAGAAGGCTTACCTTCTCTTCATTAATTATAAAATACTAGCATTTAGAAAAATTGTGAAAATAATTTTGGAGAGGAGAAAGTGCTAGAACATAAAAATAAAGCCAGGGTTTTCTCAAATAAGGTACAGATGTGCATTCCCATATGGTCATTTGTCCTTACACAGATTAAAAAAAAAAAGGCTCCTATATTTAAGAATTAAACTTCTCTTTAATCTTAACACACAAATGTTGATAATATTGATAAAGGTTAAATTACATTTAAATTTTAAATTGCTCAGAAGTTTCCTGAGCAAAAGTATATATTAAAGTAACAAAATTATTTATAATGTGCACAGATACCATTAAAATTATTTTAACTTTACGTGTGTAACTTGCTACATTTTTATGTAATTCAGTATTTCATAAATGTATTTAACAAAAAAATATGTCACTTAAATGTGTAAAATAAATAAAGTCAGTTACACATAACTGGTATTTACAACAATTACTTCTGAGTGCACTAATTTTAAGTTTTTTTGTTGTTGTTGTTGTTTTGTGTTTTTTTTGTTTTTTATTTTTTTATTTTTTTTTTTAATTTTTATTTTTTATAAACAAATTTTTATCCCCAGGGGTACATGTCTGTGAATCACCAGGTTTACACACTTCACAGCACTAACCATAGCACATACCCTCCCCAATGTCCATTACCCCACCCACCTTTCCCAACCCCCTCCCCCCAGCAACCCTCAGTTTGTTTTGTGAGATTAAGAGTCACTTATGGTTTGTCTCCCT
>PISX010035601.1:0-12750 GCA_004024625.1 Mellivora capensis | reverse complement strand
AGGAACCTCTAACTGACTCGGGGACCCTCAGCTCACCGGGGGGCCCGATGGTAGGTGCTGTGTGTGTTAGCAGGGAGGTGAGTGTGGGTGCTTGTGAGCAGGCCTCTGCCCCAGGTTCCTTCTTGGGACACATTCTGGCCCACAGGAAACGTAGGAACCCTGTCCCCTGGCTGACTTTAGCAACATGGGAAAGTGGAGATTGGTTTCTTCCCTTCCCAAAATTACTTGATTTGTGTGAGAGTAGAGCAAGTTCATTTTCTATGTATAGACTTAACGTACTTTGCACATGGTACTCGTTAGCTGTTACTTGAATTATGACTGTTGTCTCATGTTGAACTCACATGTTGCAATGATTTCTCTCAACCCTTTTCTTGATTTTTTTTTTTTTTAGTGTGGTACATTCAATCAATCTAGAATTTAAGTTTTCTGTTTTTGTCCATGTTTTCTATTTTACTTTTATAGCTTTGTTTCTTTAGGACAGTCTTCACATCCCACATATACTAGAAAATTTTTGCCTATATTTCCTTCTAATATAAATACAGTTTTCTTTTTAGAGTTAGCTCCTTTTTTAACCTACCAGTGGTGTGTATGTGTAGTGTGTGCATTTTGTGTACATATGTTTTTTGAACATTTGTATATTTGTGTATAGGTAGACTTTGTATCTTAATTTTCTCTAAAGAATAATTAGTTATACTAATACCTTTATTTTTGAATCCAATTTCCCCCATAATTAGGGTCCTAATTTCCATGTCTAGAATATGAACATGGATTTACATGCATTGTCTCAATTTGTGGATTTAACATGCATGTAGTCTTCAGTTGCTGGGCCTTTGATTCTGCTTATCAGTAATTAACAGTTAAGGTGATGTGAGTAGGTGACAAACACAGACTGATACATAAGTCATAGCAATAAATCCCACCCAATACCATTTACCCAAAATCTTATCTCAACTCTCTTGTAAAAAATAATTTCAGAACAAGCATTTCATTCACTTGACTGAGGAAAATAAAGAAGATTCTATCATTTTGGAGCAATAAGCCCCCAAGTATGGCTGAAAAGTATATCCTGAGAATCAAATTATTTTAATGAACCCACTGAGGTTCATTAAGGCTGTGTTAACCTAACATCAGGAAGGGACACAAGATATAGGCACAAAGGTCCCTGTTCATTTTGCAGTATAATTGTCCCATGATGCTGTGTTATAAATATTCTCACTGCCTTTGATACTTGAAACATCTGTGGAATTGGGATTGCTCACCACAGCTCCCACAGAAGATAGACTATAGGGGCTCCTGGGTGGCTCAGTGGGTTAAAGCCTCTGCCTTGGGCTCAGGTCATGATCCCAGGGTCCTGGGATTGAGCCCCGCATCAGGCTCTCTGCACCGCGGGGAGCCTGCTTCCTCCACTTTCTCTGCCTGCCTCCCTGCCTGCTTGTGATCTCTGTCAAATAAATAAATAAAATCTTAAAAAGAAAAGATAGACTATAGTGAAGACGTGCATCCAGTGTGCACAAATACCTCTAATGTTAAAGCAAGATGGCTCATGACACTTCCCTGTTGGGTCCTCACTGCACTGGTACAGATCAGTGTCCTGCTTCTGGAAAACTTGCTGAAGATAATGTGGACACACCCACCCAGTCACCAAGATGTCACAGATGATGCATGTGCTGGCAATAAGCTTCCTGGCCAAGGTGATTCTGTGGGTGTCTCCATAGTCCACAGTAGTCAAGCTGCTGGTGGCCCACCACCAGCAGATGGGGATGCTGGTGAGGCTGGACATGTGGTCATCTTTCTCCACAAAGTAGATAAGCTCAGAAAAGATGGGAATGCCCACAAACAGAAAGAGAAGCAGCAGCCCAACCTCATGGTAGCTGTGTCTTAGTGTGAGACCAAAGCCCTGTGTAGTGCCAGGCAACCTTGAGAATTTGGAAAAGCCTCACAAGCCTGAGGATCTCAACCACCTTGCCCATGTTCTCAGTGTCCTCACACTCTTCCTCCTTGGTGTCTACAGCCAAAGTGCCATAGAAGGAAATAATGAAGACAAGGTCAATTATGTTCAGAGCATTTTTCTAGAATCTCTTTTGACAGGGAACAGCAACCAGCCAGATGGCAAAGTCAAAGGCAAGCCAAGAGCTGCATGCGGTCTCCAAGTCTTTTGCAGCATGGGGTCATTCACTTCTCCGTCCTCATTCTGGAGCTCCAATATACCGTGGACACACACGGCCATAATGGAGGCCAGCATCACGCTCATGGAGGAGATAGCAATGACCTTGGCAGACAGGCAGGCAGTAGGCTGGGCGTTCCATTAGAATCCAGATCTTCTGCCAGAACTGACCAAATCACCTCTCATCAAACTTCTTCAGCTCCTTCTCAGAGAAGACTCTTCATAGGGGGAGCTGGTACTCATGTCGTTGCTCTTCTGGTCCCAGTTCTTCTCTGTGGTTTTCTTCCTTGCGTTCCTGGCTCCTGGTAGCGCTTGTGCAGTGGAAGGTGAGGAAGAGCTCTTCAATGCCCCAGTACTCCATCTCCTGGCAGAAAGAAAACACGTACAGTTCTTCCAATAACATCGCAGCTTCCAATGACATTGTGATAAAAATGCAAAACATAACTGAATAAGGTGTTCCGATTAAAATAGTGCTCTTTATTGGCCTCACTGTAATCAGTCATCCTATGGCTCCAGAATGGCCTCTTTTGAGGGGCAGGTGAGCAGCTTTCTGAGTCTGGTGTAAGGAAACCGTCCAGGAGGTTGCTTTGGTCCACGCACTGCGTAAAGTCCCCCACCCCACCACCCCCTCCCCCGTCACGTTAAAATGGACAAATTCCTCCTCTTGTCCAGGGCAATGGAAAAACTCACCAAACACCATGGTGGATAGAGAAGGCAGGAAGCTGGGCGGGAAGGGAGATGAGGAAGTCCACACTGCACCCTTGTGGTGCAGATGTCACACTCTGCCCTCATTCTGTCCAGCAGAATGCCCATCATCATCCAAGAAGCTCCGCCCTTCTTCCCTCATGGAGTGTGCGGTGCACTGAGGCATTTAGTGGCCAAAAAGAAAAGAATCCTGTTCTTGGGTTGTATCAACCAGAGCAGTTGCTGGGAAATCACTCCCACAGATTTGGGTGAGATAGGATTCTCCACCGACGGGCTCTTTTGTCACCCATAGAACATCTGTAGAATCGTAAGCTTCTGATGTTCACCGCGTCTGCTTTGTGGCACGCACTCGGCCAGGAACTGCAAGAGTCCAGGCGACTCGGGCTCCCGGAGCTCTGTGATGCCGCCCGCCCGCGCTGCAGGAATCGGCCTCGCCCTGCAGCCCCCCGCCGGCCCGCGGTGGCGGCGGCGGGCGAGCCGGGAGACCCGTCCCCCTCCGTCTGTCCGCCAGTTTGTAATGCTTTCACTGAAATTGCCCTGAGTCTATAGGTTAATTGGCAAGCATTGGCATCTTTATAATTTTCTCATCTAGGCACGTTTATCTAAGTCCTTCTTCCATTTAGTGAAGTTTTTTTTGTTTTTTTGTTTTTTTGTTTTTTTTAAATAATGATCTTTCCCATTTCTTTTGCGGTTTTAGTCCCATGTATTTGTCTGGGTTTGTTAGCTTGTGAATAGGCATGGTCTTTATACCTTCTCTTAAAATGCACTTCTACTTCGATTCCACCGTTCTTAGTCCATGTGCCAACACACTAGACATTATCTGTGGTTTTGACTGCTTTGGGGACAGCAATAAAAAAGGGGAATGGTCAAGTGCTTCACCACAGTCACTCCTAAAGAGGAGGGAAAAGGAAAAGGACAAGAATTAAGTCCTATTGTTCCACAATGCTCTCCCCGCCCCCAACTCTCCCTACAAACCCTTTCATTTTTTTTTTTCAGTTTACCTTTATATCCTCTTGCTCCCTTTCCCTGGCAGTGGAGTAGTTCAAACTGGTTCTTCTGGTTTATTCAATCATGTGTTGTTGTTTTTTTTAACCCTGGCAAGGTCTCCATTAAATTTAGCTGTCAGTATTCTATTGTTCTTTGTTCTTGGATGCATGGATATGGGACAATACTGAAGGAAGGAAAGGTAACTTGATGGCTCAAGTCATGACCACAAATAAGTACTTCAAATAACCATGCCATGTATCTTCCTTTGAGTAAATATTTGCATCTCACAAGGATCAATTGTCAATATGTAAATATGTACCTAAAGTTCTGTATTTTTCACTATCCAGACTTAAACTGGGTAGTAGATGGATTTGGTGACTTTTTAAACAGGGCAGGGAGGGCCTGTGGAGGTAAGGGAAGTGGTGGGGGGTGTGTTCCCACCAGCCTTCTCTTTCAGCTTTTTCTACCCTGCCACTTGGGCTGCCCCGTGCCAGACCCCACACTTTTTGAAGTTCGTGCCTAGGGAAGTGAGAAACTAACCCCAATGCCCCGAGATTTTCCAGTATCGGATCTAGTCATTTCCAATCCCCTTCCCACCCCCCTCCCAGAGTTTTGATCTAGGGCTTGATTTGAGTCAGGAGACATGGCTGGCTGTGATTCCTTCTCTCTCCCTCCACAAAATTCCTCTCCCAGGTACATTCCCTTTAGGTGCCAAGCTCTTACTACCTATAGCATCTAGCAAAGATCTATTGTCAGAGTCTTCCAGGCCTGCTTTCTGATATGTAATGAGAGCTTTTGGAATTTAGCAAAACTCTACATTGATTGCTATGAGGTTTTTTCTTCTTTTTTCTAAATTTGAGTTCAATTAACCAACATATATAGTACATCATTAGTCTCTGATGTAGTGTTCAACAGTTTATCAGTTGAGTATAACACCCAGTGCTCATCACATCATGTGCCCTCCTTAATGCCCATCACCAAATTACCCCATCCTCCTACTAACCTCCCCTCCAGCAACCCTCAGTTTTTTTCTTCCTATAGTTTAGAGTCTTACATGGGGGGCACCTGGGTGTCTCAGTGGGTTAAAGCCTCTGCCTTCGGCTCAGGTCATGATCCCAGTGTCCTGGGATCAAGCCCCCCAATCGGGGTCTTTGCTCAGCAGGGAGCCTGCTTCTTCCTCTCTCTGCCTGCCTCCCTGCCTGTTTGTGATCTCTGTCTGTCAAATAAATAAATAAAATCTTTTTTAAAAAATGAAATAAAAAATAAAAGAGTCTCACATGGTTTTTCTCCCTCTTTGATGACTTCTCATTCAGTTTTCCCTCCCTTCCCCTATGGTCCTCTGCTGTTTCCTATATTCCACATATGAGTGAAACCATATGATAATTGTCTTCCTCTGATTGACTTATTTCACTCAGCATAATGCCCTCCAGTTCCATCCACATCGATGCAAATGGTAAATATTCATCCTTTCTAATGGCTGAGTAATACTGGATGGCTATGAGTTTTTTAAATTAGCTTTGAGAACTCAAGTTTCTTGAGCAAGGTATAGGCAGTAGCTTACTTCTCCTTGTGTGAGGTTATAATTTTAAGTAGCTTTAATGGTGAATGGGCTACATGAGAACATTATTTACAGGGGGAATTATATATAGTTTAGTTAAACATTTTTATAACATTATCATTTTTGCTTGCTAAAGGGACTAAAAATGGGCAGGGATGCAGAGGGCCAAGTGGGCAACCAGAACACTGCCCTTGCTATATATTTGCCTCAGTCTTTGGGGGTTAGAACAAGAAACATTGTATGTGAAGTTAGGAAGCTCTACAAAGCTTCTATCAGGCAACTCACATAGCATGATATCCACAAGACTGTGCAAAGACAAGTCAACCAACTCTTTACATTTCATCTTAAATTTAATTTGTTTTTTTTTTAAATAAGTTACATCCTACTGGTTCAAAGTTCAAAAGATAACAAAGAGTATACATTAAAAATCTCTTTCCTATCTCTGTCACCACTACCCAGTGCTTCCCCACCACGGGCAATATTACCCGTTTCTTGTGCACAAGTCCAGAGAAATTTATATATATATATATATATATATATATATTTCACACACATATAATAATCTTGTCAGTCTTTTGATATCATTACATAAAATTGTTTTTTAGTTTACAGCTGAATAGTATTTTGTGGCATAAATATGTCATAATTATTTAGTCAGTCCCCTATGTGTGGATACTTAGTGTTTTATTCCCCATTTTTTCTTGATATTACAAATAATGATTCAATGATTATATGTATTTCCTTTTCTTCCCTTCTCTCTCTCCTTTTTTGATCCACCAATTTTCATTGATTAAGCTATATTTCTTAGTGTTTCCCTTTGTGCTACTGAATATACCTAGACTCTTTTGCCAGGTTTGTCTGCTTTAGATGGTATCTTTTGACTGCAGCTACTAAGGATAAGAAAATCAACATATTTATATTACCTCCCACCTTTTCTTTCCTCTCCCAATTGCTGTTAATTATATCATTTCTATTTCATCTGGCTTATCACCATTACATTTGTTCCATTACCATAAGCACCACATTTGTTTTGTTCTTTTTCTTAAATTTACATAGACTTGACATTAATTCCTAGAGTTTTGTTATAGTTTCTTTCTTCTCTGTGTTTCTGTCATTTTTGCTTTCCTCTTTGTAATTCTCTTACATTTTCCCCGAGGCCTGACAGCTCATATCACAGTTCATTCTTTTTTTTATTTCTTTTCAGCGTAACAGTATTCATTGTTTTTGCACCACACCCAGTGCTCCCTGCAATACGTGCCCTGCCATACCTTTCTTGAGCTCTTGCTTAATAGCTTCATTAAAACTTTCTAATTCACGGTAAAATATTTGGTGACAATTTTCATCTGCTTTTTTCCAGATGAGTTTTCTTTATCTGCCATGCATTTTTCAGGTCCTTTTTCTCTTTCTCTCCCTTACCTGTCTTTATCTATTGTGCTAGTCCATTTTGACTCCCCGTCTTTGAGGGATATCAGCTTTCATGGAACCAGTTCTTTTTTAGAAAATCCATCAAGGACATGGTTCCGAGTTGTTTTCCCTGAAACCAAGAATTTACCTTATGCCCCAAGTCATTAGACAGAGGTAGCTAAGGAGCTGTTGAATGTTCAGTTTCTCCTCTTCTTGCTGCTTGGGAGAAGACTGATCTCCAGCGCTACCTTGGAGACAAATTACTTCTTGAAAATTGACCTGTCACTGTGTTCCTTATTTTGCCCATTTGTCTATGCTTCTTATTATAGATCTTCTGCTCCGTGGAGGCTTTTATTGTCAATTTGTGCATGCTTCTTACCTTTAAAAAATACACACATTTATTAAGATATTTCTCACATTAAGTGTCCTTACTACAATAAAAAAAGAAAGAAATACATATACCATCTCTCCCCTTTCTGGAATTCAGTATTATCTAGTGGCTGACTTGAGAATGTAGAAATGCAACTAGAGAGTTCCTGGAAAATTAACTGAACAGACTGTCAAGCATAAAACCAATTTAAATTAATAGAGATGCTCTCTGTGAAGAAGTTAGAGCTCAGTATATGCCCAGACTTGGTTTTGACAGTCTCTAGTCAGGCTGAGGAAGGCAAACAACTCCATGTTTTCTGTCAGCCTTTCTGAGCTATGTTACTACACAGCACAGGGGGCAAAGAAACATGCAACACAATTTCTTCCTGTCCTGGCAACTGAACTCATGCCGATTAAGAGAAAAATGAGTAACACAAAAGATGCTTAAATCGCATCCTATTGCATCTTTAGTTGAAGTGGCTTTTCAGCACTAATTTTCTTGGCATTCATCAGACTCCATTGTATATTCTGTTTTCTTTGCCTGTATTCCCCACTACATGGTAAGCTCTATGAACACAAGAATGGTGACTGTTTTGTTTACTATTGAATCTCCATCTGTCTCACACGTAATTAGTGCTCATGCCTACTCAATTTGATTGTCTAGCATTAAAGCTGCAATTCTGATTCTGGACAGGAGTTCATGCTTATCTATTTATTTTTTTAAATATTTTCAATAAATAAGCATTATGTTTGGAAAGAGAAATTTGTTTTAAAATTAATTAAACAACATTTACAATATGGTCCTAATTAATTTTTAAAATGCAGAAGCATGAAAAAATCAGAATATAGTACACTTTATATCTTGCTCTCAGGTTTCTTCTCTTTTCAGGAAACTCATTCATTGCTACAGCTTCGGTTATCATCTGTATGTTAATGACTCATATGTCAGTATATCCTGAGTTTCAAGATTAATTTATTTAATGTCTACAGATTGCATATCTTGCAGCTTTTTCATGTAAACATGTTTGAAATTGGAGCCATCATTCTCCAGTCCCACACCAAAATGTTTTCCCCTCTTGTCTTCCCTGTGTCCGTGGACACAACCACCATCCACCCAGTTGCCCCTGCCAGAAACCTGGTTATTTCTGACTTCTTCCTTCTCCCTTACCCTGTATTGCTAGTTCATCTCAAAGTCTCATTGATTCCACTTCACTACTGTTTTTCTATAAACATTAGTATTTCTCAGACCAATACATACATATGATAACAATGAAATTAGTACAGAATTTATGATGAAAATGAATAATTTCCCCTCCTGCTCTTCCCTAGATATAGTACCACTCTCTAGAGTCCAGTGGCAAGCTATCTTACCTTTTCTGATTTTAGCTCCTTCTGTTGCTGTGGTGTTCAACCAGGGTAATTTTGCACCCTCAGGGGAAATTTGTCAGTGTCTGGAAACATTTTTTGTTGTCACAGCTGAGGACAAGGCCACTAACGACATATTGTGGATAAAGTCCAGGGATCTTGCAATAGCCAGAACAGTCTCCAGCCCAAAATGTTAGTAGTGCCAAACTGAGAACTACTGTTGAGGTTATCTTCAAAATGCCAAAAATACACTTATACCTCTAATGACCTTCTGCTATGAAAATAGGACACTGAAGCTCATTATTTCATAATTCTTCCTCCCCCTATTCTTATTCCTAATGCTTATAGTATTATTAGTAATCACAGTTTAATCATACAGCCAACAACTATTATTGAGCACCATGTGTGCCAGACACTCTTTAAAGCATTTGGAATTTGGTAGCAAGCAAGACAGGGATAGCCCTTAGGAAGCTTGCTTTCTTAAGGAGTAAATAGGCCATGAAATCAATTAAAATACCGAAAGTAAATGCAACTTTAAATGATATATATAAACATTTCTTTTTTCCTAAACTTCCACCAAGATTTGTTCACTTCTCACTTTATAGAATGAGGATACCAGCTCTACTGTCCTTTCTTCTTTTATCATCTTCTACATACCTAGTTCTGCCAGCTGTATTTTATTAAGTTTTTTGCCAACTTGAAATATCATCCCTAAGTGATAAGTGAGTCGTTTTCTATAACTATACAAAAAAGACTTGAGTATTAGGACGCTACGTCGTTCAACAACGAGCATCATTTTATATAGTTGTAATCATCTAAATTCTGTTCATGACTTTCAACTTTCAGAGTTCAAAGCAGAAAACTTTACTGGGAGATTCAGTTGTTATAGAACATAATATAAAAGTAAACTGGAACTTACTATGTAGATATGGACGATATAGCTAGATATGCATATGGTATATAAAGAAGAAATATCAGCAGCATTCCCTCCATTAGAAGGGCAAGCTCCTCTTGCTTTCAAGACCCCATAAAGGCATTCCTTTGATGATGACACCACTGACTCTCTCAGGTGTTTTCACGAGTTCAACCTAGATCTTTTGTGGGACGTTGGGGGGTTGCCTTTACATGCAGTTGGTCACTTCAGACTGTTCTGAGAGCCCTGCAGCCATGGTCTACTTATCTCATGTCTTCTGGTGTGGTTGAGCTAGGTATTCATTTTATTGGGGTACAAATGCAGCTTAGCCTGGGGATATGTACTTAATAACTTAAGAGTAGTTCAAACCTGCCCCATCTTATCTGGAATGGTCAGATTCCAGAGATATCTGGGATTAGCTTCTGATTTAATGTAGCCCACTATAGTTTCTTAGAAATGTTCTGGAATCCAAGGTCAAGGCTCTTAAGTCACTTAAGGGATATCGTTCTTAATTTCGAGATTCCATCGATTCTGTCTCCTTATACGCCGTCAAATGCTGAACTCTATCTTAATATGTTGCATATTTGGAGCAAGTACACATTTTTTCTTTTGTTTTGTATATCTATTGTCTATTGCTATGTAAAAAAACCACTCCAAAACTCAGTAGCTTAAAACAGCCATCTTTTGTGCTCATTATTTTGTGGATCAGGGATTTGCACTGGGCTTAACGGGTTGGTTCTTCTGCTAATCTTGCCTGAGGTTATTCATGTGGCTGAAGTCAGCTGGCAGATTACCTGGGGGCTGATTTTCCTGTAGCTAAGGTAGCTACAGATAGCAATAAAAATAGAAGATGCCCAGTTAAATTTGAATTTCAAATAAATAATTAATAATTGCTTTACTATAGGTTTGTCCTATGCAATGTTTGGGGCACACTTATATCAAAAAATGTTTTATGTTCATCTGAAATTCGAATTTACCTGGGAGTCCTATATTTTATCTGGAAGCTCTTTCTAAGGGTCCTCATTTGGAACAGTTCATGTCTATTCTACATGTTCTTTTTTTCCTCCAGCAGGTTAGCTTGGCTTGGGCTTCCACACATGGTGGTTTCAGAGTAGGAAGAGTACAAGCCCTATGGAAAATGCACTGTTCAAGCCTCTTCATGGGTCATGTTTGCTTATGTTCAAACTGCCCCAAAAGTTTCACAAGGCCAGGTCCAGAGTCAATGTGGGAAGGGACTACACAATGGTATGGATACAAGAAGGCATGGTTCATTGGGAAGTATCACTGTAATATTTTCTTAGAGGTTCTGCTAATTGTTTTTCCTCCCTTATTTGCCTCTCATTTTTCTAACCTCTCAAATAATTTTACCAAGTTCCCTTTATTCATGAGTTCACCCAGTAGCTCAAATCATTTGCCATTTTGTTCCACTTTGGTCTGGTCAACCAAATGTGCTGTTTGGTGTTATCTTAAAATTAACCTTCATTGCTTTCCCAAGCTTGGATCACCATTTCCTTCATTCTATAGTTCTTTTGACTTGAGTACTAGCTTGTTTAGTTGGAAGACATGTTCAAATAACTCCTAACAGGAGGTCCATAGGAGATAAACTTTGTGAGTGCTTTCAGTCTTAAAAACGTCTTTACTGTCATCACATAACTACTTGATAATGTGTTTAGAGATAGAATAATAGAGAAAAGTATATTTCCTAAAGGATTTAAAGGCATTTATTCATTGACATTGACCATCCAGTGTTATGAATAAGAAGTCTGATGTCAATATGATTTGTAGATGACTTTCCCCCTACTCTCAAAAGATTTTAGGGTCTCCTTTTAATCTTTATTGTTCTAAAATTATTTGAGGATGTGTCTAGGTGAAGACCTTTTTTCAAAGATTTTATTTATTTAAGAAAAAGAGGGCATGAACAGTGGAGGACAGAGGGAGAAGGAGAAGCAGACTCCCAGCTGAGCAGGGAGCCTGACACAGGGCTCCAAGATGGCTTGATCAAAGGACCCTGAGATCATGACCTGAGCTGAAGGTAGATGCTTAACAGAATGAGCCACCCAGGCACCTCTATGAAGGTCTTTTTTTACTGGTTGTGTTGCACAAACAATTCATTTTTCTTTGTATTTAAAAAAAGAAAGATACAGAGAAAAATGAGATTATATGTATATATCATCCATAATTAACAAACATTAATACTTTATTCTTTTATTTGTTTAGTATCTTTGTATTAACAGATCAAATTAAGCTACATACACTGTTAGAGTCACACTTTCTTCCATCCCTTCCCAGAAGTAATTGGAATTGTAAAATTGATGTGCATCTTTCTGTACCCATTTTGAATTATTCTGGAAACTTATCTATCCAAAATAATACATAGCACTGTTTCATATGCTTAAAATTATATAAATGGAATTATCCATATCTTTCTACAAATTGATTATTTCACACAACATTAGGTTTCTGAGAATTGTCTAGATTATATATAGAGATCTTACTCACTCATTTTTACTGCTTTATACTTCTATTATATAAATATATGATAGATTACTTACTCAAAAACCTACACATCAAACATCAACCTTACTGCTGAAACATCAACCATTAAAATGGGAAACAAGACAAGTATGTACTGTATCATCAATACTATTGTTCCGGAGGTCTTTGACACTGCAATGAGATAAGAAAAAGAAATGAAGTATAAAATATTGAACAGGAAGAGATAAACCTGTCAAAATTTGTAAACAATGTATATCTATTTAAAAGTCAGAAAGAAAAAAGAAACAAAATAATAAAATTAATAAGAGTTCACAAAAATAACATTAGGATGATGATGCTCCATCAAGAACTTTTATATAAATCAACAACAATTGTTTCTTATTAAATTTTTTTAGAATGAAAAAATATGTATGTAAAGAATTCAAAAGGCACAAGAAAACAGAAAAAAAATGAATCTTTCACTTTTTCCCATGCAAGCTCAATATATCTGTCAAGAGGTAGAAACTGCTTTGAAATTCTTTGTGTATTACTACAAAGACAATTTATATTTTCTTAGAAAATATAAAATCACATATATGATGCAATCACACAATATTTATGAAAATACACACAACACTCTATTCAACTTGCTGTACTCTCACACAAATCAAGTAATTTTGGGAAGGGAAGAAACCAGTCTCCACTTTCCCATGTTGCTAAAGTCAGCCAGGGGACAGGGTTCCTACGTTTCCTGTGGGCCAGAATGTGTCCCAAGAAGGAACCTGGGGCAGAGGCCTGCTCACAAGCACC
>PISX010035600.1:0-12773 GCA_004024625.1 Mellivora capensis | reverse complement strand
GAGAAGAGCAGATACAGGTACTTAAGCGTCTCCCCCAGAAAGAAGCTCTCCATCTTGTCCCTGGGCTGGGGGTTGAGGGGATCCTGGACGTTGCCGATGGAGGAGTAGCCGCCCGAGGGGACCTGCACAGGGCCGAGACGGCGGCGTCCGGGCTACGGCCACAGCTGGCTCCCCACACGGGCTCGGCCCTTGGGACGGGACCACGGGACACCCCAGCGCCGGAGACCCAGGTGCCCCCGACTCCAGAGGCCACGGCGAGGGGGCCGGCGGGGCGGCGGGCAGGCAGCTCACCCGTGTGTACGTGTTGAAGCTCTGCAGGATCTCCCAGCCCCAGTCCTGGTACTTGGGGTCCCCCGTGAGGCGGTGCAGGTAGAACAGACTCTCCACCGTCTCGGGCCGCAGCAGGTTGTGCCTGTCGGCCGGCTGGGGGCAGGGGAGGTGGGACACGGGCTGAGCTCAGACGCGGCCCCGAAAGCGCCCCCACACCCAGAGCCCGGCCCCGGCTCACCTTGACCTGCACGTCCTTGCGGTCCTTCTGGGGGTACAGGTTAAAGTGCACGATTTCGGGGCTCAGCCCGGTCTCCATCTGGCGGTTCATCTGGTAGCAGGTGTCCATGAGCGCCCGGGCCAGCGCCATGTGGTCACCGGGCAGGCCGTGGTGGGCGCCCAGAGCCAGCGTCCCTGGCAGGAAGCACACCAGGTGGTCCTGAAATCAGAGCGGGTCCTCACCACGGCGGAGTCTGTGGCCGCATTGGGGGGGGGGGGGCGGTAACACCAGGGGTGGCGCCTCCCGTGTCCCCACGAGTCAACGAGCCCGAGCGGGGACGTCTCAGGGTCCACTCTGGCAAGTGACTCGAGTGCAGGCCCAGCACGTGAGGCTCCACGTGAGCAGGGGAGAGGCGGGGGAAAGACGCCCCCTCCTGGGGGAGCAGACGCTGACCCAGGTCTCCCCCCTCCCCCACTGACACCAACAGGCTGCCGCAGTGCTGGTGGCAGGAGACCAGGAGCTGGGCCCAGGGAAGAGGGAGGGTCCCTGGGAAGCGTGGGGCGGGGGAGGATGTGCCCGGGACCCAGGGGGAGCAGCCAGGGACCCAGTGTAGACCTCGGGTCCCCCTCGGCTGCCCCTGCTGCCCCCACCCCAGGCCACGCGACCCAGGCGCACACCCACGGCCAGAACTTCGGGGCTCCCTGCAACGTCCTGGCTCACAAATCGGTCACAGCTCAGGACACGGGCGGGGGGGGGGGGGGGGGGGGGGGGGGGGGGGGGGGGGGGGGGGGGGGGGGGGGGGGGGGGGGGGGGGGGGGGGGGGGGGGGGGGGGGGGGGGGAGGCTGAAGGCTGAAGCCCCGCCCACCCGGGCTGGCGCCTGTGCACACTCACCATCTTGGCGCTGAACCGGCCGTGGGCGAGCTCCCCCACGAAGGTGAGCTTCCCGGGCTCAGACCTGCGCAGCAGGTGCCTTCGGATTCCCTCGATGGCTTCCAGGTAGTCTTCCAGTAGCCTGGGCAGGGCGGCAGGCCCCGTCAGCTCGGGACCAGCCGGGCGCACGGCCCCCTCGGCCCAGCACCCAGGAGAGGCCGCGTGGCCGTGAACCACCGAGCACACGCTGGTGGCCCAGAGCCCTGGCCCCGTCTGAGGCGGCGCCAGGCTGGCCCGGAGCTGGGGGCGTCCCTCTCAAGCGCCCCGAGGATGGCCCGAGACCGGCCTCCGCACAGCCCCAGGACCCCGACGGCCCCACCGGCTCCCAGTGTGAAGCCCCTGTCTCCACCTGCAGCCCCGGGGGTCCTGGGTGGCGGTCAGCCCCAGGCTCCGTCGTCGGGGGTTTCCGGTTCCCTGGGGGGGGGGGGGAGAGGGGCGACTCTGCCCTCCACGCCACACGGTGCAGCCCAGGCGGCCCCGGCCGCCCTCTGCTGGGGGGCGCGTGTGCGCGGTGGTCTCGGCAACCGCGAGCGGGACCGCGCAGCCGGTGAGCTGGGGGCCCCTCGGACAGGCCCCGACCCCGGGCCCCGCCGGGCGCTGGGGAGCATGGGCCTCAGCGACCAGCCAGGTCCCCTCCTCCCGGACATGAGGCTGTGCCTGGAGGAAACGCTCCTCGCGGGGGCCGAGCGCGGGCCGGCACGGCAGCTGCCCGACCGGGAACCCGGGACGAAGGAGCCGCGGGGAGCCCGCCCCCGCCGCGCCGCAGAACCCGGCCTCACTGGGTCTCCTTCTTTCCGCCCTGGACCCACTGCTTCAGCAGGTACTCGTAGTAGCTGTCGGCCCGGGCGCCCAAGGTGAACACGCCCATGTGGGTGAAGAGGCCGCTGTGCGTGTTGATGAACATGGGCACCAGCCCGTCCTTCTTCCCCGACAGCGAGTGCACGCGCCGCGTCACCTCCTCCGCGGCCTCCTGCGGCAGACGACGGGAGAGCGGGCGTGAGCGAGGGGGGCGGGCGAGCCGCACAGAGGGGCTGCGTCGGCTCTCGCCCCCACGGGACGGACCCGCTCCCCGCCGAGGACGGAGCAGGCCGCCGTCCGGGCCCACAGCACCCCTCGCCCAGCTGCCGCCGACAGCGGCTTCTGAGACGGGCCCGGTCCCAGGCCCCACGGCGACCCGGTCCGTGCCCGCACGCGTGGCCACCCCGAGGGCCCCACTCATCTTGCAGACAGGGGGGTGGGGGTGGGGGGTGGCGGGGGGGGGGGCCGTGTCCGATGACCGTGGGCCTGGCCCCCATGACCCCCTGCCCAGGCGTGGCCGGATGCTCCCGCTGGCTAGAGGGAAGGCAGGCACATCGGCTTCCGCGCCCGGGCTCGCGGCTCACCACCCCCTGGGGAGCTCCTGAGCGCCCTTCAAGAGCCAACCCACCTGGGCTGCTCCGAGCTCCCTGCCGGGCCCCCGCGGCACGCCACACCTCCGCTCACCGGCTCCGCGTGCATTCGGTCACCGCGCCCAGGAGCCCACGCGGGGAGCCGTCTCCTGGGCTCCGCCAGACGCACGCGCCCACACCCACCCACAGAGTCCTCTCGGGTCGCCGGCCACCACGGAGACCCGGCATCGGGCAGGCGCCCGGCTGACGCCCCAGGAGCAGGAGGACACGTGCGGAGCCGCTGGACTAGGCTCCGACGACCGGACGGCCGCCACGCCGTGGACAAGCAAGGAGGGCGCCGCATGCCCTTGTCTCCCCAGGACACACACGGGGCCAGCGAGCGTTTGGAGAACGCCGCACCCAGAAATCAGATCCGCGGCCACCCGAGGCAGGCCCACCGACAACGCGCCAGCGGCCACGCAAGAGCCGGGGCCCGAGCATGGCGGGAACCTGCTCCCGGGGGCGCGCCTCTCGCGACACCCACGTCGGAGACAACCCGACGGGCAGGGCCGGCCAGCACCTAGACGGCTCGTGCCCCGTCCACGTGGCGGGGTACCGCTGGGGGCGGGAAGGGACACGTGGGACGCGCGCCACGACACAGACGTAACCCGTGGGCGCCTTCCACGCGGATGCGAACGTCCCCCGTGGCGACCAAGCCCGACGCTGGCAGCCGGGGCCGCAGAACCTTCACCGCGTGGGACGCATCAGAACCGAGAGCCCCCACTGCCACACACGCACGGGGCACAGCGCTCACGGCCCCGGCCCGCTTCTGACGGGGAGGATGTCCTGCAGGCGTCAGAGCTCGCCCACGGCTGCACGGTGGGGGAGGGAAAGGCAGTGTCACGATTTCACTCCAATCACGCCTCCGTTTTTCTAAACAACGGGAGAACCGCCGGCACACTGTGCCCAGTTCCGAAGCCGCCCCACCCCCGGGCGAGGAGAGCGGCTCCGCCAGGCGGGGCCGGGGACTCACTGACAACAAGGGCCCACGACGGGCGCGCGGGTCAGGAAAGCCCCAGCGCAGCTCCCTTCCTCCTGCCTCGTGCCGACCTGGCTGGACGCCCCTCCCCGTGGGCACCGCTGCCCCCGACCCCGCGGCACGTGGGAGGCGGGCAGCTGGGACCCCGAGGACACGGGCCTGCTGCAGGGCAGGGCCGGGGCGAGGACTCAGCCCCCAGGTGCCGACTCGACGCCCCGGCCTCTGTTGTCCCTGGCAAAGCGGGATCTGCTAACGGACCACGGGGAAGGAGCGAGGAAACGAGAGGGGGCGTCTCGGGGCGGCCCGGCCCCTCCATACCCGAAACTTCTTATTGCCCGTGAGGCGCGAGAGCTCCCGGAACTCCAGCTGAATGCTCGTGACCTCGGCCACCGTGCTGTCCGAGGTCCAGCGGGGCGGGTGGGCGGCCCCGGTGCCGATGTTCACGTCGGAGTACGGGATCTTGGAGGGCGTCTGGAACGCAGGCATGAGCCGATTCCCAAAATCCTCCTGATACACAGCACAGCGAGCAATCAAGGTTCCCGGCCGCACGGCGGCCTCGCCTCCGTCCCACGGTGCTAACCCATGCCCCGTTTCCGTCCAGTCACGCGGATGGACGCGGGACTTTACCGGCCCCGCGTGGCCTCCACGTTCCATAGCCACCAAACCCAGCTGGCCCTGGGGAGCTCCGAGAGAACATCCCTGCAAGCCGCGGGGACGACAGGCAGGGTGGCGCCGCTCACGCGCGTGTGAGCAAACGAGGCTCCAGCAGAGGAGCGGGAGCACTGGGGACAGACCCCCCCCGCCCTGCGCCCCCTCCCCCCTCCCCCCCCTTGCCCCCCGGATCCCCGAGCGACAGCCGCTCGCACGCCCAGGCTCGCTCGGGCCTGTCCTCCCCGGGGGCGCCGGGACACTCACAGCCTTCTCCAGGAAGAGGTCGTCCCCGGACAGGTGGTAGGCGCTCAGAAGCCCGCCCAGGATGCGGATCGTGCTCTCAAACAGGTTGACGTCTACGTCCTTCTGAAACTGCAGCTTCTTGGACACCCACTTCCTGGCCTCTTCAAACTCTGTGACACGAAACAGTGTGGGGAGGGGAGCGCATCGGGGGTCCTAGCGCGCCCCCGTGACCTCTCGCTCGGGGGCCCCGTGCATTCCCGTGTCTCTCTCTCTCTCTCTCCCGCAGGCTCGCCACGTCCGGTCCGGGGGCGAGGGGAGGAGCCCCCGCGACTTCAGGTGCGCAGAGAAAGGGAGCCCGCGTGCGCGCGTGAGCACGGGCCGTCGACGGTGGACGATCCCGGCACAAAGGGCCGCGTCGAGTGATTCGGCGGGAGTCTCGGGCCTCCTCAGACGACTTAAAACACGCCTCTGAACTCCAGCTCAGAAATAACCAACGACGCGTGATCCCCGTACCACCCGATCGGCGCGGCGTAACGGGGACACGAAGGAGAGACGCGGGGCGCGGACAGCCCGTGGCATCACGCGCCGCCTCCTGCCACAGGACCCCTTCCGGCTGCGGCGGGAGAACCGGCTGGAACAGGCCCTGGACGCCGGACGTCCGGCGGGAAAGCCACCACCCAGGCCCAGCGCCTCCGATCCTGCCCCCGCGAGAAGGGAGTGCGCGCCCGATGGGAACAGCAGCGCCCCCCGCCCCCACAGCCCGCCTGCCCGAGTGTCACCCCAGGACCTGGGCCGCGCGAGGGAAGGAGCGGACCTTTTTTCAGGCCCAAGAGCCACAGGGTGTCCAGGGCGTCAATCAGCGTGAGGCCCAGGCCAAACCACTCGCTGAAGGACCTGGACACCGGTTTCAGCTCGTCGTGGCCCCAGGCGAACTTGCGGTATCCGGCCCACGCGTGGCGGAAGGCGTCGATCACGGCCCTCTGGCGCTCGTTCGGGGAGGCTGCAGGGAAGAGAGCAGGTCGCCAGGACCGCTGCCGGTCAGGGCTCAGACAGGGCCCCTCTGTAGCCCCACACGGAACGGGGTGGGGGAGCAGCAGAGGACAGCGCCCAAGGTCGGGTCCTCACGGCTGGACGTGGCTGCCAGGGCGGCGAGGCCTCCGGGGCCAGCACGGGACAGCGTGGTCTCCCGTCTGCCTCCACCGGGGGCCCGGGGACCACACGGTGAGCGCCCGATGGCTGCGCCGTGCCCTTCGGCCTCGGGAGCGTTGGGCGTGCTGGCGGCTGCCGACCTGGACAGGAGCGCCCCATCTCCCGGGTGCCCCCTGTCGCACCTCATCGGCCCCGGGCGTTTTCAAGGAGGAACTAACGCGGACCAGGTGCACCCACGGCCGCCCTGGAGCCTTTCCGGGGTGCCCTCGCGACTCATGTGGGGGACGAGGTTTCTGCCCTCCACGCCGGGGAGGACGGGGCACGAGTGACGAAGCCACCGTGTGGACACAGCCGTGCGTGTCGATGGCTGCACCGCACGTGGGCGCTCGGTGCGGTCTGAGGCCCACCCGTTTTGACACCCGCGGTGCTGCCGTCTGTCCTCTAAGCCACACGATCGCCCGGTGTCCCCCACACGTCCCACTTCCTTCAGAGGCAACAGCAATCGGGACCAGAGGGTCACAGCCTGGGCCCCAGACTCGCTGACCTGGCGCGAGCCCCCGCTCCATGAGGCCCATGGCCCTGGCCGGGACTGGCCCCACCTCAGCTCTCCGATGCGTGGAACGGGGAGACGACCCACAGGCGGCCCCAGAGGGCGCCGTGAGAACCGAAGCAGACAAGCTGCACGGGGCTCCTGACACGCCTGCACCCAGAAGGCCCTCCACCCCGGTGCCACCGCGTCGGACCGCGCAGACCTGCTGGGACCCGTCGGGCCTGGGTGGAGATGCGGACGGGCGACTGCGTCTCCACGTTCCCCAGGTGCCTCCCCCCAGCCCCCCGGGGCACAGGCGCAGGCTGAGCAACGCGTCTCTCACCCGCACGCGCGGCCAGGGGCTGCAGCGCTGGGCCGCCAAGGAGCCCCGTGCCACCTCCAGGCTCTCAAGAGCTCTGCGGCCCGCCCGGGTGGCACGGGGGACCAGCACTCGGAGGGACGGCAGGTGCTCCCCCTCTGGGCGTCCACGTGGCCTCCTCGTCAGAATGCCCAGGTGAGGCCCAGCAGGGTGCAGGTGGGGTCTTACCTGCCTGGTTCTGAATCCTGGGGGCCTGGGAGGAAGGTCTGGGGGGCGCCTCCGCCTTCCTCGAAGGAAGTCCGGTGCCTGGCTGCGGCTCAATCACCGCTCCCCTCCAGCTGCAGGGAGAGGAGGAAGAGCAGTCAGCCAGCCTGAGGGCGGAGACAGACACGCCCCCAGGTCCCGGCCACCCGCTGGGGCTCCCTGCTGCCTGCCACTCTGGGCAGGCGAGCAGGAGAGGGCTGGGTCTGCCCCCCCACCAGGGTCCCGCCCTGGACCCTGCCCGCTCTGAGAGCAACATGTACTTCAGACGTAGCACTCACCCTCCTCCTCTTTGGTTTTCAGAAAACGCCAGACACGCGTTTCCGCACGTCCAGCCCCGTCTCTGACGCTCCTCGTACCTGACCACCGTTCTCCGTGTGTTTTCTTCCCGGCGAGCGTCACCCACTGCTTCTTCCCTCCACTTGGTGTCGTCCCGCCTCTTGTCCTCGGAGCCTTTACTGGGGGCTCGAATCTGCAGGTTGGGAGGTCCCCGTCGGAAATGCCTTTGAGGCTTCTAGATAAAAACAAGAGTCACCCGTGAAAACAGCTCAACTGCCTGTGGGCTGCCCTTCCTTTCCCCCCTGGGACGCTCCCCGATCAGGCCCAACCCCATGGAGTGTGTGAACCGGCTGGCAGCACACGGCCCCAGAGGAAATCCCTTTTGTTTCTCATCACAACACACGGACTTGGCCGGGAGATCCCGACTCGCCATCTCCCGGCCCTGGCCGACAGGGATGGAGATGTGCCAACGGGCTGGCGCAGCCCTGGATGGCGGGTTGAACTCCTGGTCTGGGATGCTCCCAGGCTGTCACAGACCCTAAAGGTAGCAAGAGAGGGTTAGGACCACGCCCCCGTGGGTGGAGCCGCAGAGAGAACACGGCCGGCCGCGGGCCCGTGCCCCGGGACTCCTGCGCTTCACCCTCGGGATGCTGTGGCGAGGGCAGGGCGCCGGGTCCAGGGACGGAGCACCGGGCCCGGGAGCAGCCAGTGCTCGACAGAGGGCGGGACGAGGCGCCTCCCCCAGAGGACGGGAGGAAGGCCCCCTGGGAATCGGGAAAAACCTCTGTTTCTCAGCGTCCACAGGATCTGTGACGACGTTCACGAGTGACGTGGCCAGGAGAAGGGGGTCTGGCCGAAACAGAGCACCGAGGCTGACCCGGGTCTGGGGGACCAGTGCTGGAGTCCGAGCAAGAGACAAAGTCCAAGCGGCCTCCACGAGGGGCTCCCAGTCCCCAGGCCTGGACCAGGGGAGGTGTGCACATTAACCCCTTACTGTCCAGGCCCCTGCTGGACACCAGAGACCAGATCACGGACCTCCCGAAACACCTCTGAAAACGTGTCTCTCCCTGGAGAGACACACCAGGCTGGCTCTGCCTTCCCAACCATTAGGGCAGAGACTGTGCGCAAGGGAGGGACCAGAAGAAGTAAAAGAAACGCCTGCCTGCCCTCCCTACGAGGGAGAACACCCGCTTTTTTCCACACACAGCTCCCGAATGAGAGTTTGGAGCGTGGCCTCCTGCGGCTCCCCAGGGCAGCCCCGTAGGGCCCGGCCTGGACTGATCCCGACCCCCTGCCCCGTCCAGACCCGCGGAAGCTTCAAGTCCCTGAGCCAGCCCAGCTCCCCGGGCCTTGGGCACTTTCATCCAACTCAAGCCCAGCTCTCCTGACCCTACCCAGAACCAGCAGAGTCTCACAGTGGCTTCCTCGACCGCGGGACCGGCGCCAGCCTTATCCCTCCCGGCGGCGACTGCTCTCCCCTCGCAGGAGGTTCGCCTGCCTGCCCCCGCCAGCCCCCAGCTCCTCGAGGCAAGGGACGGGTCTGTTCTGCTCACCAGCAGACCCGGGACCTGGCACGCCAGCAGGCGGTCCAGAAGAACCGAGCAGAGAGTATTCCTCTCTCCCGCCCCAAGGGGTCATCCTACCGGCCCAGCCCAAGGAGCGTGACGCTCAGACGTCACACAGACGGGGACAGAGAGCATTCTTCCCCATCTACCCGAAACACCACACACTGTTCCGAAACGCCTGCGGGGCGGAGCCCGGGGACGACCCCACGTGTAGGTCACCCCAAGTACCTGCGGCAAGAGGCCCGGGAGGTCCTCTGCTTTCCGAGGAGCTGGCAAGACGGGTGGGTCCGCGGGTCTCACCTTGCGCTCTTCCGCTGACCGGCCGTTCCCCGCTAAACGAGAGAGGCGGTTTGATCCCCAGCAGCCCACACGGCCTGGAGGAGACTCCGTGTGTGTCGCGCAGCCCCTCGAGACAGGCGGGACTCCTCACGAAAGGACAGCGTGAGCCCCGGGGAAAGCCACGGGAACTAATCCGACGCCGCCAGGGGAAATCGAGCCTTTCTGAAAGCCCTTGGCAGCTCCGGTCCTTCGCCCCAACCCACGCCCCACAACTACGTGGCCGTCAGCTCTTCCCTTCCAGGGACCACAAAGGGCAGCGAGCAGGCCGCTGGCTTGAGGCCCCCCCCCCGCCCCCGCAGCGGCTCCTCAGCCTTCCTGCTGGAGGCCAGGCCCCCAACAGAGAGATTCCCCAGGGTTCCCTCCGCGCTCCCCAGGACTCCGCCCCGGGGGGCGGGGGGGGGCCGTTCCAGGCCCTGGGTAAGACGTGCGCGCACGT
This sequence comes from Mellivora capensis, assembly GCA_004024625.1. NCBI lineage: Eukaryota > Metazoa > Chordata > Mammalia > Carnivora > Mustelidae > Mellivora > Mellivora capensis. The sequence goes on along the minus strand of PISX010035600.1, from coordinate 3,178 downwards.
TCCCAGCGTGCGTCTGGACCGGGCCTGCGACCTCCGGACCTCGATTTCTCTGCGAGGCACCGGGCGCGGAGGTGCCGGGACTCAGCCAGACGCCCAGGAAGCAGTCGCACGACGGGAAACGCACAGCCACCTGCCAGCCCCACAGCCGCCAGCGCTCTGCCCCTCGACCTCCCGCTTCTGCCCGGCCAGCCCTCGGGGACACACGCACACCCCGGCGAGGCGCACGTGGAGCCGATACCTCGCCACTGGTCAGCCACGCTGGCGTAGGACAGGAGCCCGCAGAGCGTCAGGAACGCGAGCAGGAAGAGGATCGCGTTCCGCTGCAGTCTCGACAGCTGCTTCCACTTCTGCGGGAGGGAAGGGCAGCGAGGCTCCTCACTGAGACCGACGCGACCGCGGACCTCCCCACCCGCCGCCAGGCCCGGGGGCTGCCCCGCGGGAGGTGCCCTCCCGGCCGGGACGGACGAGCCGCCGCGCGGGCAGGGCACAGCCGCCGGCCGGACCTCGCCTCTGCCCAGACGTGCGGGGGTGGGGGGCGCGGACGCGCTGCAGGCCGAGGCCGCCGGGGACCCTCCGGCGCGGGCCCGGGCGGGGCTCCCGCCTCGCCGCCCCGACCGACGGCTCTCCGCGCGGGGCACCGCGCGCCGCCCCCACGCCGCAGAGCCCGGGCCCCAGACAGACGCGCCCCGGCGGCCCCGCGCCCCGGCGCCTCACCCTCCAGCACGAGCGCCGCCGCCAGCTTTTGCTGCCGTCGTAGGTCCGGCCGGCGCTCAGCGTCACCGAGACGAAATCCCGCTGCGGCGGCGGCGGCGGCGGCGGGTACATGACAGCGGCGGAGGCGGCCCGGGCGGCCCCGCCCACTGGCGGCGTCAGGAGGCCGGGCTGGGAGAGGGGCCCGGGTCTTCGCGGGTCCGACGCCCGCGGGCAGCCATCGCAGCGCCGCCAACACCCCGCCCATCGCGAGCGCGGCCGATGCGCCTGCGCCGCGCCCTCCTCGCCCCACTGCGCCTGCGTCCGCCCTCGCGGCCCCGGCGCGCGCCTGTGTTTACGTCCCACTGCGCCGGCGCACGGCCGCCCGTGCGCCGTGACCTCACGCCCTCCACGTTTGCCGGCCCGCGCCTGCGCCCAGCTCGCCGCCCGGCGCCCCCTGCTGCGGGGCTCGACTCCCGGTCGCGGGCGGACCGCCCGGCCCAGAGCTAGGGTCGCCGCGGCGGAGTCGGGCCAGGCGGGGCGGCGGCTCTCCGGGCCCGTCCTCGGGGCGCGCTGGCCACCCCCGCAGCCCGCTGTGGGCGCGGCCCCGCTCCGCGGACGCGCGGAAGGGCGGAGCGGGCCCGCGGCGCCGAGGAGGGTCTGCGGGGCTCCGGGCCCTGCGCGGGGCGGGTGGACGCCGGCCCCGCAGTCCGGCTGCGGCCCTTCCGCGTGGGCCTCCCGCGCGGCACCGTGGCTGAGCCTGCCCCAGGGCGGCGCTCGTGCCGTCCGGTCCCCCTGCCTCCTAGAGGCCGCCGCCGCGGGTCTGTCCCCGCACCCAGCTCGGGGGCCGGCGCTGCCCGAGCGCATCCCTCCCTGCACGTGCGGGTGGCGGACCCGCGGGCTTGTCTCAGGCCGCCCGGAGACCGTGGGGAAGAGCTGGGCGGGGGCCCGAGGGGATCCCCGGGCAGCCCCGAGCAGGTGCGGGAGCAGCCGCAGCTCGGCGTGTGGGCTCTCGCTCCCTGGCAGGGACGGAGCCGGGGCCCCCGGGTCGCCGCTCCGACACGCGCTGCTCAGAAACCGCGCTCGCCGGGCCAGGGACGCATCAGCGCGTCCGGAGTTTATTGGAAAGGCGCCCTCCTCCCCGGCCCCACCCCGGGGGACTCCCGGGAGTCCGGCAGCCCTCCGCGGAGAGGTCAGCGGTGTGAGGGGTGGTCTGGGATTCGAGGCTCCAAAGGTAGCCTCAGGGACAGCATGGTGGGGAGGGCCCGTCCTGCCTCCTGGGTGCGCAGTGGGCACGGGCACGCACCCCCGTGAGAAAGCACTGCGGGTCCTCCTCGCCTTCCACGATCCTGTGCGCTGCGCGTCCCGCTGCCCCAGGGCGGCTGCCCCGCCCCCGCCCCCTCTGTGCGGGGTTTGAAGCGTGATGTAAAGGTGTAAGGAATCAAAATAAACCGCCCCCTTCAAAGCGAGCTGTTTCGCAGTAGTGTTTCCAGCTGGTGTGGGAGAGAGGCCGCAGGGCTGTTCCGCTGCTGCGGAGAGAAGGCTCTGTAGCTGTGGCAGGACCCCTGACCTGGCCGGCCCGCCTCTGTCCGGGCCCCCTGTTTGCCTGTGGAGCAGCTGAGAGAAGGGTTCTGAGGCACACGCTTCAATTCTGAGGTTTGCAAAGGGCTGGCAGAGCCTGGGCGGAAGCAAAGTCCTCCTCTGGGCTTTGGGCGTGGCCCTGCCCTCGTGCCCAGGTGGGGTGCCTGGACACGTCTACTGGGCCCCCAGGGGCCCACAAGCCGCTGGAGGAGTCCGCTGCATCCGAACCCCTCGGGGCCTGGAGAACGTCCTTCTCCTGGGGAAAGCACAGCTTGGGCAGGGGTGTGGGCTGCCCTGGGGGCGTGGGGGCCGGGGGCCGGGCTCCTGGGTTGGCGGCCGGCTGCAGGGAGCAGTGGGGACGGTGGGGCCCCCGTGTTGCTCTCTGGAGGGGAAGGAAAGCAGGCACGGGGGCCCGGAGCAGCAAGGCCAGGCAGGGGCTCAGGGCCAGGGCCTGTGGGTTTCCTCCGGCCTCGGTCAGGGTGCTGGGGTGCGGTGCAGGGGCCGTGGGCGCATATGTGGAGGCTGTGCCTCCCTGCCGGGAACCCGGGAGGAGCGTGGGCACCCAGGTTGTCGCAAGCTACTGGCAGGCTGGCCGGGGGATGGAGCTCCCTGGCCGGTCGGTTATCCTTCAGCTTGATGAACCGCCCCGTGAGGCCGCAGGCGTTGGGCCCACTGGGTTGTGGGGGGAAGCACGTAAAATTCGGCAGCCTGAACCCCCCGTAGACGTGGACGGGGAGCCGAGGCGTCCAAGGGAAACTGAGAGGACCCAGCTTTAGGTGTGCCGGCTGTGTGGGTTGGGGCTGGTGGGAAGGTGGGGGCTGGGCCGTGACAGGGTTCAGTTGCTAGAGGAGGAGGGAGGGGTCAGCTCCTTGGCCGCAGTGCTCTGGGAGGTGGGACGGAGGGACAC
>PISX010035599.1:0-12747 GCA_004024625.1 Mellivora capensis | reverse complement strand
CCATTTCGAGTTTATCTTTGTGTATGGTGTAAGAGAATGGTCGAGTTTCATTCTTCTACATATAGCTGTCCAATTTTCCCAGCACCATTTATTGAAGAGACTGTCTTTTTTCCACTGTATATTTTTTCCTGCTTTGTCGAAGATTATTTGACCATAGAGTTGAGGGTCCATATCTGGGCTCTCTACTCTGTTCCATTGGCCTACGTGTCTGTTGTACTACAAAGCTATGATCACCAAGACAGCATGGTACTGGCATCAAGACAAATTAGATTTTAAACCAAAGACTGTAATAAGAGATGAGGAAGGACACTATATTTTAATTAAAGTGTCTATCCAACAAGATCTAACCATTGTAAATATTTATGACCCTAACATGGGAGCCGCTAAGTATATAAACCAATTAAAACAAGATTAGGGAAATACATAGATAATAATACTGTAATTGTAGGCAACTTGAACACCTCCCTCACTACAATGGACAGATCATCTAAGATTAGCAAGGAAACAAGGTCCTTGAATGACTCACTGGATCTGATGAACTTCACAGATACATTCAGAGACTTCCATCCTAAAGCAAGAGAATTCACATTCTTCTGAACTGAACCTGGAACAATCTCTAGAATAGATCACATACAGGGTCACAAACCTGGTCTCAACTGGTACCAAAATAATGGTATCATTCCCTGTGCATGTTCAGACCACAATGCTTTGAAACAGGAACTCACTCACAAGAGGAAATTTGGAAAGAATACCCAATTTTTGTATCAACATGGACAGGACTGGAAGAGATTATGCTGAGTGAAGTAAGTCAAGCAGAGAGATTCAATTATGGTTTCGCTTATTTGTGGAGCATAAGGAGTAACACGGAAGACATGGGGAGATGGAGAGGAGAAGGAAAGAATTCAAAAACATGGAGGGTAAAGAGCATCCTAGTAAAGAATGAATGGGTCAACCAAGAAATTAAAGAAGAATTTTTTAAAATTCATGGAAACAAATGAAAATTAAAACACAACCGTTCAAAACCGTTGAGATGCAGAGCACCTGGGAGACTCAGACATTAAGCATCTGCCTTCGGCTCAGGTCATGAACCCAGGGTCCTGAGACAGAGCCCCACATCAGACTCCCTCCTCTGTAGGAAGCCTGCTTCTCCCTCCCCCAGTACCTCCATTTGTATATCCTCTCTCTTGTTCTCTCTCTCTCGCTCTGTCAAATAAATAAATAAAATATTTAGAAACAAAAGCAAAAACAAAAACTTTGAGATGCAACAAAGGCAGTCCTAAGAGGGGAGTGTATAACACTACAAGCCTTTCTCAAGACACAAGAAAGTTGTAAAATACAGAAGCTAACCTTACACCTAAAGGGGCTGGAGAAAGAACACCAAATAAAGCCCAAACCCAGCAAGAGAGAATCAATAAAGATTAGAGCAGAAATCAATGAACTAGAAGCCAGAAAAACCCATAACAAAACAGTAGAACAGATCAACAAAACTAGGAGCTGATTCTCTGAAAGAATTAAGATTGATAAATCCCTGGCCAGAAACACCAAAAAGAAAAGAGAAAGGACCCAAATAAATAAAATCATGAATGAAAGAGGAGAGATCACAACCAACACCAAAGAAACCCAATTATAAGAACATATTATGAACAACTATATACCAACAAATTAGGTGATCAGGAAGAAATGGATGCATTTCTAGAAACATATGAAGTACCAGAACTGAAACAGGAAGAAATAGAAAACCTGAACAGACCTATAACCAGCAAGGAAATTGAAGCAGCCATCAAAAATCTCCTGATAGGGGCGCCTGGGTGGCTCAGTGGGTTAAAGCCTCTGCTTTCGGCTCAGGTCATGATTCCAGGGTCCTGGGATCGAGCCCCACATCGGGCTCTCTGCTCCGCGGAGAGCCTGCTTCCTCCTCTCTCTCCCTGCCTGCCTCTCTTGCCTACTTGTAATCTCTGTCTGTCAAATAAATAAATAAAATCTTTAAAAAAATCTCCTGATAAACAAGAGTCCAGGGCTGAATGGCTTTCCAGGGGAATTCTACCAAACATTTAAAGAACAATTAATACCTGTTCTTTTAAAGGTGTTTCAAAAAATAGAAATGGAAGGAAAACTTTTGGACTCATTCTTTGAGGCTGGTGGCATCACAATTCCAGACTTTAAGCTCTATTACAGAGCTGTAATCATCAAGACAGTATGGTACTGGCACAAAAACAGACACATAGATCAATGCAGCAAAATAGAGAGCCTATAAATGAACCCTCAACTCTATGGTCAACTAAACTTTGACAAAGCGGGAAAGAATATCCAAGGGAAAAAGGACAGTCTCTTTAGTAAATGGTGTTGGGAAAATTGGATAGCCATATGCAGAAGAACGAAACTGGACCATTCCCTTATACCATACACAAAAATGGACTTAAAATAGATGGAAGCTCTAAATGTGAGACAGGAACCCATAAAAAGAGGAGAACACAGGCAGCAACTTCTGCAACCTCACTCATGGCAACTTCTTGTGAGACATGTCTCCAAAGGCAAGGGAAGCAAAGGCACAAATGAACTATTGGGATATTGTCAAGACAAAAAGTTTTTTTTTTTTTTTTAGATAAAAAGCTTTTGCACAGCAAAGGATACAGTCAACAAAACCAAAAGACAACTGAGAGAATGAGAGAAGATATTTGCATGACATATCAGATAAAGGCTAGTATTCAAAATCTATATTGAATGTATCATACTCAACACCAAAGAACAAATAATCCAATCAAGAAATGGGCAGAAGACATGAACAGACATTTCTCCAAAAAAGACATACAAATGGCCAATAGATGCATGAAAAAGTGCTCAAGATCACTTGATATCAGGAAATACAAATCAAAACCACAGTGAGATACCACCTCACACCAGTCAGAATGGCTAAAATTAACAAGATAGGAAATAACAGATGTTGATGAGGGGAATAGTGTTGATGCGGGGAACGCTCCTACACTGTTGGTGGGAATGCAAGCTGGTGCAGCCACTCTGGAAAACAGTATGGAGGTTCCTCAAAAAGTTGAAAATAGAGCTACCTTATGACCCAGCACTGACACTACTAGGTATTTATCCTAAAGATACAAATGTAGTGATCGAAAGGGGCATGTACACCCCAATGTTTATAGCAGCAATGCCCACAATAGGCAAACTATGGAAAGAACCTAGATGTCCATCAATAGATGAATGGATAAAGAAGATGTGGTATATATATACACAATGGAATACTACTCAGCCATCAAAAAATGAAATCTCGCCATTTGCAATGATGTGGGTGGAGCTAGAGGGTAATATACTAAGAGAAATAAATCAGTCAGAGAAAGACAATTATCATATGATCTCACTCATATATGGGATTTAAGACACAAAACAGAGGATCATGGGGAAGAGAGGAAAAAAATAAAACAAGACAAAATCAGAGAAGAAGACAAACCACAAAAGACTCTTAATCATAGGAAACCAGCTGAGTGAGGGTTGCTCAGGTGAGGGGGTGTGGGGATGGGTTAATGGGATGATGGGCATTAAGAAGGGCATGTGATGTAATGAGCTCTGGGTGTTTTATAACATTGATGAATCACTGACCTCTGCCTCTGAACCTAATAATACATAATACATTAATTAATTGAATTTAAAGTTTAAAAAGTTTATAAAAAATACCAGCCAGTCATGAGGCAACACAAGCAGGAGGACAGTCTCCAACATCCGTGGCCTGTAATCCCCAAAATGATCAAGCCGAGCAAGAGGACATAGGGGTTGAAGAAGTGTTGGGTATACAGGACAATGACGAGACATGACAGGGGAGGCTGGGCCCCATCCTGGACTGAGCCCCATACCAGTAGCAGGGCATTCATTGAACAACTGGGAACATTTGGATGAAATCTGGATTAGCTACAGTATTGCATTAATGGTAAGTGTCCTAATTGTGCGAATTGCACTATGGCTATAATTACTCTGTCCTGACAAAACACACATGAGGGAATAGGGAGCAGGTATGCTATGTCCAACTGGTACTTTCGAATGGCTTAGAGAAAACTGTACCAGGTTATAAGGAGATATGGGAGCTCTACGGCAAATAGGTAAAGAAGGTTCACAGTGAACGAAACAGGGGAAGGGATCCACAGGAGCTGTTTGCACAATTCTTGCAAGTTTTTGATACATCTGAAGTTATTCCAGCAGTGACAATTTAACAGATATAGATGCAGACACGGAGACAGAGGAAAAGGTAGACAAGGTGGTAGATACAGAGGTAGACATGGCGGTAGAGACAGAAGTAGAGACAGAGCTACAGGTAGTTTCAGGTGGAGGTAACACGGATCAAGTAGCAGCCACGGGCCAGGTGCTGGTGTGGGTGTTGTGAGGCAGGTCTGACCTGCTGCTCTTGCAGAATGAATGCACATGCGGTGTGGGGAAGGCACCATGAGACACTGGAGGCATGTCCCCACAGACCCAGCCCAACTCTGGGGTTCTAACCTGGCTTTGTTCTCTCTCCTTGTCACCAAGGTCCGCCATCTTCTGGCCACAAGACGCCTGGAGTTTGTCATCGGGGGTCAGGTCATGCATGACGAGGCCGTGACCCACTTTGATGACCAGATCCTGCAGCTCACAGGTTAGGTCCCCCTTCCCCACCTCAGGTTATCCTGGGGCCTCCGATCACACTGGGACTGGGTTCCTGAACCCCAGCTCTGGGCAGGTCTTCCCCTCTGAGCAGGACACTGCGGCCAGTGGAAACAGTCACTGGTGAGTGCCATCCTCCTGCCAGTGCCGCTGAGTGCCAGGGTGTGGAGCGTGGTCTCAAGACCAGATGGCCTGGGTCTATCCTGTGTCTGTGCATTCCCAGCCCCGGGACCCTGGGCAAGGGACGTCCCCTCACTGGGCCTCCCTTTCCTCATGGCCTAAAGGAGTTTGACGGCACAACCTCCCTCACAGGGTACTTGTGAGGATCAAATTGGGACAATTCATCGGGGCACACGAAGTGGGGCCCGTGGCTCCCAGGAGATAAGCAGTGAGGGTTAGACGCCATCCCTGCCATCCCCACCAGTACACAAAGCGCCACCTGCGCCAGTGAGGTCCCTCTCTGCCTCCATTACTCAGGCCACCACCTGCATCGACATCCTCTCCCCGTCCACACTGACAGCCACAGCACCATGTACCACCTGTCACCATCACGATGACCACCATCATCACTTCCAGCATCATTACCACCAGCGTCCTGACCACACTCCCCCATCCGCACCCAACCCAACCGCCGCCACCTTCCCTGTCATCACCACCCCTCTTCCAGCACGTCAGTGGGCAGAGGCACGGGCCCTCCTCCTCGCTCTGAGGTGTCTCTTTGCCATGACAGGCCCCTGAAGGCTGCCCGCGGGGGAGGGAGAGAATGGAGGGGACCCCGTAAACCTGCCCTTGAGGGCCGCCCACACCCACCTTAGTCTGAGACTCAACACTTCTCTGGGGGGAGAGGCACTTGCCCGCAGCACTCGGTGACCAGGGAAAGCTGAGCGTGGCCGCCGCCCCCTCCTCCCACTCGCTGAGGGGCTAGCTCCCCAGCTGGGAACCCCCACAGAGGCGAGACGAGGGCAGGTGCCTGAGCGAGAGTTGCACCCCCACCGTATCCTGAGTGGGAGAGCCCGGCTTGGGTCAGGCTCGGGGGCACCACCGCTGCAGTGCAGAGAAGGGAAAGGTCTGGCCAGGAGGAGAGGACACACCTGTGACCATCCGGGCCCCTCCGGTCCAGGGGTTGTCTACCACTAGCTCTCGGCCGGCCCCAAGCCCCTACTCCCAGGTTGTCTTTGGTCTGTACGGATGCTATGGGGTGTAGGCCAAACGTCCTTCTCCTGTCTCATTGGTCAGGATGCAGTCACGTGACCCGAAGGGCCCTCAGGAGATGCTGGGGAATGACCTCCAACACTGAGCTCACAGCCCATTGGTCAGGGGGAGGCACGTGTCTTAGAAGGCGGGGTCTAGCCTAGGGACTCTGCACCTGCTGAAGCTGACAGGGAGAGTGGGCTTCTGAGACTAGAAGGAGTAGGAGGACGTCGTTCCATGGGATAATTAGCGGTTTCCTTCAGTAATCACCTCTTCATTTGGGGCTCGGGAGTGCTTTGTGCTAGAGGGCCAGGAACCTGAGGAGCAGCAACTTGAGTCTTTTTTTTTTTTTTAAAAAGATTTTATTTATTTGACAGACAGCGATCACAAGTAGGCAGAGAGGCAGGCAGAGAGAGAGAGAGAGAGGAGGAAGCAGGCTCCCTGCTGAGCAGAGAGTCCCATGCGGGACTGGATCCCAGGACTCTGGGATCATGACCTGAGCCAAAGGCAGAGGCTTTAACCCACTGAGCCACCCAGGCGCCCCAACAGCGACTTGAGTCTTAAGGGCATGTCCTGTATTGCACTGGTGGGTTGCTTTGGGTTCCCCTTCGGCAGCTCTTTGATGTTTCCCTGTGTCTCATGTGCCACCCCTCCGGGTCCTCAACAGTTGCCACAGCTCCAGGCTCAATGTTCCTATATATCCCCACTCAAGTCAGGAAGAGGGACAAAGGGACAATCATCCTGACTGGCTGTTTGTTTTTTTTTTAACTTAATTTTTTCCCCCGTGTTCCAAGATTCATTGTTGTTTTTTTTTTTTTTTTAAGATTTTATTTATTTGTTTGACCATGCAGATCACAGTAGGCAGAGAGGCAGGCACAGACAGAGGAGGAAGCAGCCTCCCTGCCGAGGAGAGAGCCTGACGCGGGGCTCGATCCCAGGATCCCAGGACCACGACTCAAGCCGAAGGCAGAGGCCTCAACCCATTGAGCCACACAGGCGCCCCCAAGATTCATTGTTTATGCACCACACCCAGTCCTCCATGCAATATGTGCCCTCCTTAATACCCACCACCAGGCTCACCCATCCCCCACCCCTCCCTTCCAAAACCCTCAGTGTGTTTCTGAGTCCACAGTCTCTCATGGTTGGTCTCCCCCTCTGATATCCCCCAACTCACTTCTCTCCTTTACCCAATCTGACTTGCTGTTTTTAATGAAGGTGGGAAATCTTTCCCCAAAACAAAGCAAGCTTAAGGCACACATCTTTTTGGCTCCAACTGGGGTCCATGCCCAACTCTAGCTTCCAGCCAGGCTGAGAAAACAAGTATTTGCTAGAGGGGAATGAACTCGCCACGAGCAGCTGAGACCACTGGTAATTCATCCTTTGGGGTGGGGAATGGCAACCCCTGAACAAAGTGAGGAGTCTCTGAGTGCAGGAGAAGGGGATACTGAATAGGCAGCGATCAGGTCTGCCTGGCTCTGGCTCCCTGTCTATAGAGAGGGCTCTTCTTTGTACTACCTGCCCTCTCTCCTGAGATGCTATTGTCCACTCATAATCCCAGACCCCACAATCCCCAGATCTTCCCTTGCCTCCACTGCTCCCTCCTGGTCTCCTCTGCTTCTTGATCACCCTCTTCTTCCTCCCCCTGCTGTCCCTGAGGGCCTGGAGTCCCATGCCAGGTCCGTGCACTCTGGCTGGTCCTCATCCCCTCCTGGGTGCATCACACCCTGACCTTCTCAGCCACTGATGCCTGCAAGCACTCACCTCTCCTGGCTTGACCTGGCCTCTGGTCTTCTCATGGCTCTGTCCAACAGGCCTGGGGTCCTCTGGGATGGCTCAGGCCCATGTGGTGACTCTAACGTCATGAATAAAGGACACATCGGGGGATCCTGGTGTGGCCCCCTCTGTGTTAGGATCTCCTGCAGTCCAGCCCCAGATGACATTCCAGCCCCCTGGAAGGGCAGGGGCCCTGAGTGAGCAGGTGGCAAGGGCCCCCTCCTGTCACCAGCAAGGCGGTGCTCTCTTTGCAGAAGGACACGGGTTCTTATATGAAACCTTTGGGATCCGGCCACAGTTCTCCTGGCAAGTCGACCCCTTTGGCGCCTCTGCCACGACCCCCACCCTATTTGCCCTGGCGGGCTTCCATGCCCACGTCATCTCCCGGATCGACTATGACCTGAAGGGTGACATGCAGAAAGACCAAGTGAGTCGTGAGCTACAATCGCTGCTGCCTCTGGCCGCTGCCTTTTCCCCCCTGTGTGCAGGGTGTGCTCCCACACCCCTGCAGGAATGAGTATTCTCTCCAGCATGACTTAGGCAAGAGTGGTCCAAGACAAATGCAAGCTACCACGGGCAGCAACAGATGAAGGTAGACTTGGGTTCTAGCTGGGTGAGAGAAGCAACGTCAACCTGAGCCCCACCACAGGCCATGCTGTGCATGGAGTTCCCTTCCCGCATTGGTCCACTTCTCCCGCAGCTGACTCTGTGCTGCTTGGGCCTGGGTGGGGCCTCCCCATTTCTCCCACACAGAAACTGAGGCACAGAAGAATCAGGGAACATGTGCGTTGTCCCAGCATCCCGCTGGCTAGTACTTAATAGAAGCAGGATTTCTCCCTCCTTTGTGACCCTGCCTGGGTTCTAACCACGAGAGCAATGAAACAACAGACCGCAGGCGTAGTGAGAGGTGGGCAGCTCCCTGTGCCAGGAGGTATTCAAGCAGAGCCAGAATGAGCTTCTCTAGAAGGTCTTGGCAGAGACAGTGCTGCCAGGGGTGGAAGGGTGCAGGAGCAGGCTGGCTCCTTCTGGAGGGCAGTTTCCACCACCATATGTGGCTGTGGGGGCTCTGAGGGAGTCGAGAGTAGCCTGCAAAGGGGACGGAGTCCTGAACCCTGGAGGGAGGCCCAGGTGGGGCTGGGGGAGGCGGAACCAGGGCAAGTGTTGCCCCTGGGCCTTCATTCTGTTCCCTCGGGGTTTGCAGGGTCTACAGTTCGTGTGGCGAGGGTCCCCATCCCTGTCGGCTAAGCAGGAAATCTTCACACACGTCTTGGACCAGTACAGCTACTGCTCGTGAGCACCCCCCAGGGCAGCCTGTGTTCTAAGCACCCTCCCTGTATTACCAGAGACACTGCCCACCCTCCATCCACCCCCTTGGCAGATGCTCTGAGCTCTCCAGCTTACAGAAGGAGAAATCGAGGGAGGGCCACTCAGCCCTGGCCCGTGGTCAGCTGTGGCGGGGTCTGGGTGGTTTGGGTGGCCAGCTCCAAGATCTCCACATTGTTGGAGCAGCCAGCCTGTGGGCTCTTCGGGTGGGAGGCCCTGGGTTCAACCTGATCTGGCCCTTTATACCTGGGAGGCTGTGGGCAACAGGCTTGCCCGTCCTGGAACAGGAGAGATTAGCGGGCAAGTTTAAGGGCAGCTGGGAGAAGGATGCCAGACATGGACTACAGGACCAGTCATTCTTGTTTGTCAGGCCCCACTCTGTGCCAGGCCTGTATCCAGGGTTTTCTACTGATGTCTTTCCTTTATCCTTCATGACAACCATCAGGACATTTATGGATGAGGAGACAGGCTGAGAGGATCCAAGTGGCGGCTCCTGGCGGCTGGTCCAGGGTCCACCCTATGTTACCTTGTGCAGCCCAGAGTGAGGCAGGGAGGACCCTAATGGGGGCATCCAGACCCGCAGTGTCGATCTTGGGTTCCCTGCCATGTGGACCAAACTGGAGCCTGAGGCAAGAGGGAAAATCCAGAATACTGCCCTTGTCCTTAGAGAAATGTTGGGATTCTGTTCATGACGATTTGCTTTGCATTAAGTCTGAGTTTTGAAATAGGACGCTAACTTATCTCTATGTCCCATACTGAGACTCAGCACTCCCTTACCATTCACCGTGGGACACAGTGCCTCTCTTGCCTCACCCTGCTTGGGGCCTTAGACCCAGGTCTGACGGTCATCTTATTGGCCCCAAGAATCCCGAAATGAAAGGAATCCCATGAGATCCCCAGGGTGAAAGTAGGGAGGCACGGACTGTGGGCTCCGTGTGTTGGACGAGGCAGTGTGGGTCCAGGGAAGGGGCCGTGTTCAAGATACACAGCTGGTCAACCATGACATGTGTGTTTGAGCCCAATCTGTCTGCAGTGCTCTTGTGGGACAGCATTGAGCTGCTCATCACACAGGTGGGAGAAGGAGGGCATCTGGGTGGCTCAGTCGGTGAAGCATCTGCCTTCAGGTTAGGTCATGATCCCTTGGTCCTTGGATGGAGTCTCACAGCAGGCTCCCTGCCCAGTGGGGAGTCTGCATCTCTTTCTCCCTCTGCCTCTTCCCTGGCTTTTGCTCTCTGGTTCACTCTTTCTCTGAAATACATAAAAGATTACAAAAAAACTGGGAGATGGAGGCATGAGTGGTGTTCTGCACTCCCTGAGCTGCCTGGGTCCGGCTGCACCCTGCCTGACCTCCTGGACCCCAATGCTTCCCTTCTCAAGGTGGAGTCAGCTAACCCTTTACACCCCTGCAGGGAAGGCTTTTACTGGGATGGCTCGGCTGTCTTCCCGGAGCCTCCCCCCAATAGGCTATTTCAACCCAAGTCTGCACCCATCACTTGGAACAACATGAAATACTATGTAGATCTTCTTGTGGACAATGTGAAAGAACGGGCTGCCTGGTTCCGGACATCACATCTCCTCTGGCCCTGGGTAAGGCGGGGTCCCACACCCTAGTGTCCCCAACAGAGCCCCGGACTCCTGTCCAGTCTCACCCAACCAGGCTCTTCCAGGGGCCCAGCCAGGCTGCCATCATCAGCCCTGGGCCATTGAATCTTCCCTGTACACCACATGGCCTCACCCCTTCCACCAGCTCCTCCCACCACCTGGGACTCCCCCAGCCTCTCCCACCTGAAATACAGCCCCTGGCTCATGCCAGCCCCCAGCTCCCCTCAGTTCCTTCCTCCTCATCTTCCCATCTCAGTGTTGGGATGTGAGGCCTGGGCGGGAATCCTGGCCCCCTGCTCCGTCATTGTGTGCCTTACCCCCTGGTCTCAGTTTCCTTGTCTCTGAAGTGGGAATCATGACAGGTCCTGTTTCACAGGCTTGATCTGGGGCTGACAGGAGGCATGCCCCATGACAGTGTCAGACACGGACGTCCTCCTCCTCCTCTTGCCTCTCCCCCTCACCATCACAGGCAGAGCTCTCTTTCATGGAGCACCCCCAGGGCACAGGCACCTTCCATGTGATAGACTTCTCTCATCCACTTACTATGCCTCATGGGCCTAGGATGCGGGCATGGCTGGTATCCTATTTTGGAAATGAGGGACCTGAGAACCAGAGTGGTCAAGGCATCGTCTTGAGGCTGCACAGCCACATTGCGGGGCAGCTAGAATGGGGATTTGTGCCCAGACCCCAGCAGGGCACTCCCTAGCCTGTCTTCTTACATCTTGACTGCTTGTGGAAAGGGGCACAGAAGGTCTGTAATTGTGGGTGATGGCTGTTATCCCTGTTATTCATAATTGTCAGGTGTTATAATTAATGATATTGATGGATAGTAATATTGTTGGTCTTTAAAAAAGGCCCTGGGAAGAAATAAGTCAGATAGAGAATTCCAATACTGTATGATCTCATTTAATGTGATACTAAAATCATCAAGTGTAGATAAAGAGATAAGTTTTGCAGTCTCTGGAGTTGAGGGGTGAGGGAGGAGGCTCTGGGCAAGGTGGTTGAAGGTACGGACTTCCAGTTATATAAGAAACATGCTCTGGAGATGTCATGTACAGTATGATTTAAAATTAACAAGATTTTAAAGTGAAAAAAGTAAAGAGGAAGGAAAGAAGGAAGGAAGTAAGAAAGGACAGAAGGGAGGAAGGAAGGTAAGTGGGAGCAGGGATGCCCCTGGGGAGCTGGTTGGAGGTTCTGCCAGGGAGCCAGGAGGGCCCCTGATGGGGGTGATGAGGGCTGGGCTGGGTTCTGCCTGGGGTGGGCTCTGCAGAAGAATTCCAAGGTTTTGCGCTGTGTTCCTGCCTGCAGGGGTGTGACAAGCAGTTCTTCAATGCCTCGCTGCAGTTTGAAAACATGGACCCTCTGCTGGAATTCATCAACAGTAATACACCCAAACTTGGCATCTCTGTAGAGTACACTACGCTGGCTGAATACTTCCATGCATTGCAAGCTACCAATGTCACCTGGCACGTCCGTGAACACCAAGACTTCCTGCCCTATTCCTCAGGTATGACCCCGTGCAGGTTGGTTGCAGATCTGGTGCTGGGGAGGGCGCCTGCCGAGTCTGCTCTGCCATGCTGATGGAGCTTTTGAGGGTCACTGGGGCCGAGATGGCCCCTGCTCCCCACACCAGCCCCCACACCCTGTCCCACCTAGACATCCTAGGATTGACACTACACTCACAGAAGGGCTTCATAGCTTCCTATTTCCACATCCACAAGGCCTTGGCCGCCTTCACCGAGGAGGGCTACAAGGCTGTGAGCTTGGTTACAGTTGAGGAGGGAGGGGCAAATTGATGTGGACAGGGTTACACTTGAAGTTCAAGTGTAACTACATCCTTGTGGGCGTGGTTACAGCCCAGGTAGAGGTGGCTATGTGAGTGTGGGTGGGGCTATGCCGAAGTGTGCGGGGCTACACCGAGGAGGGAGGAGATAGGACAATGTCCTGCAGGTGTTCTTTCTTTCATATTTATTTATTTATTTTAAAATTTCTTTTCAGAGTAACAGAATTCATTGTTTTTGCACCACACCCAGTGCTCCATGCAATGCGTGCCCTCCATAATACCCACCACCAGGCTCCCCCAACCTCCCACCCCCTGCCCCTTCAAAACCCTCAGGTTATTTTTCAGAGTCCATAGTCTCTCATGGTTCATCTCCCCCCCAATTTCCCTCAACTCCCTTCTCCTCTCCATCTCCCCATGTCCTCCGTGTTATTTGTTAT